>JAQIFP010000104.1:0-15858 GCA_030141585.1 Ophryocystis elektroscirrha
TGTATATATATGTATATATATGTATATATATGTATATATATGTATATATATGTATATATATGTATATATATGTATATATATGTATATATATGTATATATATGTATATATATGTATATATATGTATATTTATGTGTATATATTTACGAATATATATGTGTTTATATATGTATATATATGTATATAATACATACAAATATGTATATACACTGAAATAAAGATATGTATGCATATGTTTTTATATTATTATACTACATGAAAAGAAAAATGATTGTATCCGTATATAATCATATATTTATATTGAAATTTATAAATTTGTGTATACGTCATTGCATATATCTATGGCTGGGTATATTTGCCCATAAACATAAGCCTATATTTGTCTGTATTTGTAAATATTGAATTATCTTAGCTAGATTATATAAAAGAATAGAATTATTTAATGTAAAATCATTAAAAATAACATTATTTTAGAGCAATGGAAAAGAGTTATCTTTAAATAGACAAGCAAGCATTAGTCCCGTTAGTTCAAGCAATATAAGCGACTCAAGTGTAGGTAATTTGTTTACAACAGTGTGGACAGAAGATTTGTACAAAATTAAGCAAATTTTGAAAAGCAGTAAAATAGATCTAGAAATAATTTCAAACGTGTTAAATATTCTTGAAAAATCTACTAAAAATGCTTACCTGGATAATTATAAAGCTAAAGTGAAATTTCACAATAAACGTTTGACCAGATCGTACAACCAATTTATTGACCTCAATAACAAATCTCCTACTGATCACGTTGTAGTATACCCTAAAGATGATTTACAACGAAAAAGAAACTCTTCTTTTATTTTATACTCTAAAATTGTTGAAGCTTCATTAGAAAATACAGAAATTGTTCGACCGATGATACAAATGATGGAACCGGTTCTGGAACCAGTCCCATCATTTGATAGCCCCTCAAAAAAAAAAAATTTAGTTTTTGCGTACACTAACTCAAACGGTCAGAGCAAATTGATCAAAAAGTTGTTTAGTATAATAGCGGTAGAACAAGAAAAATCTCAATTGATAAAAAAAGAAGACATCGTATATATTTTAACAAATTTATGCAAGAATAAATTTCCAGAAAATATAATCGATCAATTTTGGAAGTACATAATTGGAATAGATTTGCTTACTACCGGTAGTCAAACTGAAATAGAAGACATTTCTGTACTCGAAATCTACAACGAGCTTCCTCTAGAAAAGTTTATTCATAGCTTATACGAATCTTTTGCACTTAAATGGTCTGATTGAAATGCTTTATTACTCAATGTTTTACCAGTTTTCCCGATTACCTCTGATGACTGTATTTCAAAGTTTTTTTTCAGACTGTCGATATACTTGAAAATATCTGAAAAATATGTGTTATAATAAAATAATTTGGTGACTAATCCTTTTTTTCTTTTTATTTTAGCATATTCTTTACCACATATACAACTACGCATATATTTTCTTTTTATGCACGCAAAACTATGTCAAAAAAACTTCATTAATTTATTATAATATAAATAATGCCTTACGTTAACAATATGAAGCTTAAAATATTGCATTAATATATCTTCTAACACGTATATGTGTCTTTTAGTTAAAGCCATGTTTCCATATATTATATTTACAAAAAACTAACGGTTAAACTATTAGTAATATATATATATATATATATATATATATATATATTCTATTATATTATATAAAATAATTTATTAGTAGTGCAAACACTGCTTATCTATCACAAGATAATAATTATATAAAATACATATATATATATATATATGTATATATACATACAACGTATAAAGAGCAAAAATGCACGTTACCTATATTATCTATATTAAGCTTGAGCTCTTTCAAGTTTGTAGATATCGTATCTACTATAGAAGCTTGGGCGGTTTCACATGCTTCCCAGAACTGTGTTTCCTGCTCAATAAAATTTTGAGTGTGTGATTCCATAGATTGTATCGAAGTTTGTAATTCACCTTCTAAAAACTTTCGGTTTAATTTATAGCAATAAAGTATGATGTATAATATATTATAATGTACAATTTATGGTATATGATATATACATATATAATATGAAATATATCTATTATTTATAATATATGATATACAGTATATCATATATAATACATAAGATATTATACAATAATATACATAATACATAATACAAAATACATAACACATAATACATAATACATAATATATAATATATAATATATAATATATAATATATAATATATAATATATAATATATAATATATAATATATAATACATAATATATAATATATAATATATAATATATATTTGATTGTTATAAATTACTTAATTTATTAGGCACAAAGCGTGTACTTGTAGCTACCGAAGTAGGTAGCCGAGGGCTAGATATTCCACATGTAGAGCTGGTAGTAAATTATGATGTTCCTTTGGGTTCAAAAGATTACATTCATCGTGTAGGACGTACAGCCCGTGCAGGCCGGTCAGGAAAGTCGATCACTTTTGTTACCCAGTAAAATTATATATAGAACTATTTATTTTTAGATATGATATACAAACATTCCAACAAATAGAATTTGATACTCAAAAACGAATGGAACCTTTTACAGATATACCTGACGATCAATGGCGCTCTCTCCATTCTAAAGTTGAAGAAGCACGCTTGTAATAATTATTATTTATAACTATTACTATTATTATTAGTATTTATTATTATTTTTATTATTAATATTATTTAGTATTATAATTATGCATTATATATATATATGTAAAATAATCATACTTATATGTTGTAGGCTTATTGAACATGAATTAAAAAACCAACCATTGAATCCAAAAAGCAAACATTTCAAAAAGAAAAAAGTTTTTAGAAAAAGAATATAAGTATATTTTACAAGTATCTAATACCACGCACATGTTTCTATACGTACAATCAAATAACAATAACTATATAAATCATTACATAGTTGATTCTTGATTAAATGTTGCCTATTAAATCTAATATAACACAATATATATACTGGGACAGTCAAGAAAGCTGAATTAAAATGTTGAAAAAAGCAGAAAACTATACACAAGATATTGAGGAACTTAAACGGCTTAAAGATTTATGCCAACGTGATTCCGTTAAGTTCATTTTAGATGACAAAATTGAAATGCTTGCTAGATATATTGATGTAAGTTTTGTTAATGTCGACAAATATATTTCATGTAAACAATATAAATAAACACATGTTATGTTATTACCATTTATTTATCATTTTGGCGGGTTTAATATACACATGTACTTTATATTACTCATGTAATTTTTGTGGTTTATATCTTATAATAACCTTATATTTAACTTTATATATATATATATATATATGTATATATATATATATATATATTTATATATATTATATGTATATAAATGTGTATATATATGTTTATATGGATGTGTGTATATATATACGTCATATAATAAATATAATAAATTAATAAATAATAGAGTTTATATTATTATCATAGTTATAAATTATATTTATTATCATTGATAAATATAAATTTTACAGTCTGTATCTCCTCAAAAAACATCAACAGAATCATTAGACGAAAAACAGCCTGTAACATCAACAGTAGGGTGTACATTTGAATCGTTAACCTCTTATTCTTGGGATCAAGAAACAGACAAAATAAAGTATAATATAATTTTAGTGTTATTAAAACTGTTTATAGAATATATATCACTGTTCCTTCAACTCATCCAATCAACTCTGATTTAGTAACAGTAGAATTCAAGGAAACTTCCTTAGTCGTTAAAGTATATGATCAATCAAAAAAAATGGGAAAACAATTAATTCTAAATAAGTTATTTAAGGAAATAAATCCAAAGTCTAGTTCGTATAAAGTATCTCAGAAAATGATTATTGTTACACTAGTTAAAGTAAGTCTTATATTAATTTTCAACCTTTTTTTTTTTTCTAGAGAGATACACAATGGTGGGAAGATTTGAAAAAAAACGACACAAAAAAAAAAGCAACTGTTAAGCCACCATCTAATGCGAATACAGACCCAGGAAAAAGTTTGATGGATTTAATGCGAAATTTGTATGAAGAAGGTGATGATGAAATGAAAAGGACAATAGCTAAAGCTTGGGTACGTTAAATGAATTTATAATATATATTCAATATATAGACGGAATCCCATGAAAAATTAGATAAAAACGGTCTTATGCCAACTCCATTTTAGTTTTTTTTTTTTTTTTTATTTTTATTTTCTATTACTTGGCCAACTATAAGGGTTGTTGTCACGTGGATATACATAATGAGAATTGTTAAAATAGTAATAATTACTACTTTTAGATATACCGGGATAATCAGAATTTCTTCTATTGTTAATAGAAGGGTTTTCGTTTAAATACATTTCCATAGCATCTTTAGAAACGCGAGGAGAGAAAGATTGGTGAACATAATCATCAAGAGAACGAATTGAACGGGATCTATGAACACTTTTCGCATATGGTATATGTCCATACTCAGAATTCCATGGAACAGCAGATTCATTTTGATGCCATGATGTTTGATGCATTTTGGGATAGTCTCTTTCCATTCTCGAATTACGCAAAACATTTTCGTATTCTGTTGCTGACCTTCTTTTGTTGTCCCAGTGCAAATTTTCAACCGTTTTTCTATCTGAGTTATAAGAGCTAGAGCGTAGATGCATAGTTTTATTAATATCATATCTGCTGAACCGGTTCACTTCTTCGTTTTTATGAGAAATACTAGAAGTTTTCGAGCTATAAGTGTCTTCTTTTCTACGGTTATTGGGATCTTTTTTAGATTCAGATTGTCTACTCGCAGCTTCACTTGAATTGTAACTATTGCGTAAATTAATATTAAATTGATCTGATGAATTTTTTGCATCATTTTTATGCACTATTCTTGAGCTGCCTTTTTTTATATCTCTTTCATCTTCAAGTTCTATGGTTCCTTCCATATCGGCTTTTCTTTTTTCATCTCTTCTTAAACTTTCTCTTTTATTATCTTCTTTTCGGTTTTCTTCACATCGAATAAACTCACGTCGACCGTCCTCTTTTTTAGATTCTTCCCGTTTAGCACCATCTTTTCTAGCTTCCTCCCTTCTTGCATCTTCTCTTCTTAATTCTTCTCTCCTTAATTCTTCTCTTCTTAATTCTTCTCTTTTTGCATCTTCTCTTCGAGCTTCTTCTCTTCTTATGTCTTCTCTTCGAGCTTCTTCTCTTCTTATGTCTTCTCTTCGAGCTTCTTCTCTTCGAGCTTCTTCTCTTCTAAGGTCCTCTCTTCTTATGTCCTCTCTTCTTAAGTTTTCTCTTTTTAAATCTTCTCTTCTTAGGTCTTCTTTTCTAGCTTCTTCTCGTCTAGCTTCTTCTTTTCTAATTTCTTCTCGTCTAACTTCTTCTCGTCGAACTTCTTCTCGTCTAGCTTCTTCACGTCTAACTTCTTCTCGTCTAACTTCATCTCGTCTAGCTTCTTCTCTTCTAGCTTCCTCTCTTCTAACTTCTTCTCTTCTAATGTCCTCTCTTTTCACGTCTTCTCTTTTTACGTCTTCTCTTTTCACATCCTCTCTTTTTGATTCTTCTTTTCGAGCATCTTCTTTTCTGTTATCTTCTCTTTTGACTTCATCCCGTCTCAAATCTTCCCTTTTAGTTTCCTCCTTTCTAAAAGCTTCTTTTTTAGCCTCTTCTCGTTTTGTATCATTTCGTTTATGTTCACGTCGTGAATCTTCACGCTTATCATCAACTTTTTGAAGATCTACTTTATTCTCTTCTTTTTTAACCTCTACACGTTTCGGAACATTGAATTTTGCATCGCTTCTCTTGATGTCTTCTTTTTTGAGACTGTCATCTTTTTTTAAATTATCTTTAGTTGCTGATTCGGTTCTATTTTCTTTACTGGGAGCTTTGGGATGCTTTGGAGTATTATTATAAGATTCTTTTAATTCACTTTCTCTTTTGGAATCAGGTTTTTTTTTTTCATTTTTTATTGTCTCCACTTTGGCAACAATATTTTTTCTAATATTTTCTGAAAGCTTTTCTAGGACTTTAAATTCACTTTGTTGTTTTGTGTGCTCAATGGATAACGGTGATTCATTTTTATTTTGTTTCAGTAGAGATTTTTCGGCACTTTTGGGATTTTTGGCATCCGCTTCTGGTAGAACATTAATATTTTTTTGAGCTATTTCGCTTATCAGTGTAGGAGGTGGCTGTTTGGGGTTTTCTTCATGTAATTTCTTTATATCCGCAGTTTTTGCCTTCTTAATATTTTCATCTGTTTTACAAAAAAAAAAAATTAAATCTATTTAATTTCCCAAAGGCAATTATAAAGTGTACAATAGCACATTGGTCTAAATACATTTATTAGTAACTTTGTATATAAGGGTTTTATATATTGTTGTATATGTATATAATTGGTTTACTAACATCAAAAATTACTAAAAAATTGTCACACAGGAATATATATTCATAGATCTTTATTTCTTTATACATAAGAATAAATATATGCACTGATATATACATAAACACATACATACATAAATTATGTAAGCATAATTTATATATATATATGTATATAATTGGACATATACATGTAAGCATAATAAGTATATATATATGTATACATTATATATATTTACATAAACACATATATACATAATCATATGTAAGCATTTTTATATATATATATATTTGTATAGACACATATATACATAAAGAAATGTAAGGATAGTTTATATATATATATATATATATACATTATAAATATTTACATAAACACATATATACATAATCATATGTAAGCATTTTTATATATATATATATTTATATAGACACATATATACATAAAGAAATGTAAGGATAGTTTATAAAAAATATATATATATTTACATAAACACATATATACATAAGTACACTACATAAATATATAAAAACATATATATACAAATATACATATGCATATATAAATATATATATAGTTTTATAGTTATGTATTATTATATTTTGATAAATATTTAACTAAAGATATACGTAAATTATAATGATAATAGCGTATCAAAAATGCAATTTAAATTATACAATTGACTGGAAAAATATGGCGGTATAGAAAGTAAAAAAAATGTACCTTTTTGGAGATTTACATCACTTAAACGTCTAGCTTGCTTATTATTGATATCCTAGTTTGATTATAAAAAGTTATAATTTCAACTTACTTGTGATGAATCTGCGGAAGCAAGCCTAGTTTGTTGTGTTTTATTTTTTAATTTCTCGCGTAATATAGCAAATTTTTTTTGTTTTTCGTCCTCCATTTTCTCTATGTTTGTCGTGGATTGTATTTTGAGTCGCTTATTTGAAGGCATATATTCAATATGAATATCTCTTGATTCTGAAGACAAATTATAATTCGATTGAATTTCTGAGGATTTGTTTGGTTCGCTTATACTATCTAAAATCATTTCTCCAGTCTCTGTCTCTTCTTTATTTGGAAGCTGTTCAATATTTTGAGCTGCTAATGCGTTTGGAGTTTGAAAAGGATTTTTGGGTCCTTCTTTAACTGGGGATGTTTCTGCACAGGATTTTTTTATTTTTAATTCTTCATCCTCATCGTCATTAACACGACGTTTAAGCCAAGTTTTTTGCATAGTTTTTAAATTCCTATCAAGTGCTTTAGCGTTCACTAAAACATCATCCCATCGCACTTCTTTAGCACGTTGAATTACAGCTGGTAAAGAACGCAGTATCTGTGTACCCGCAACGTCCGTTATAGGGAAATTCTAAAAAAATATAATTATTATAATACTTATATATATTCAAGTATTTAAACATGTTTATATGCAACATAATTTTGACCAGAATATCTACTTTATAATTACCTGATGTGTTTTATTTAAAAACTTTATAACAATTCTTTGAGACATCCAAGAAGTGCTATGATCAGTTAAACATAATCCTTCAACATATTTTTTTTTTTTTTTTTTTACCGTGTTGTATTAAACGGAATATTCGATTCTCCCATTTACCAATTGTTTTAATTAATTCAAGTAATTCTTGATTTGGATTTTGTATACTTGTTGCAGTGTCTTCTATAAAAGGTCTATATACAAATATGTTGTTTTACCAATTGCTGGAGAACTTATTTTTGATATAAGACGCGAATAACACTTTTTATTTTTTTTGGCAGCCTGATTTTTTTTTTTTTTTATTTGTCTTTTACTTGTTTTAATAACTTTGGAACTCGTATCCATTTATTCATCATTGAACACATTTCATTCACGAATAACCCAAGATAGTCCGACTCCTGTATACTGCAAGATCTCACAAATGGCGTGAGCATTCCGGTCCATTTATTGAAAAACTCATTAATGAAAAACCCTTCAGTATCCATATTAACAAGTAGCTGATAAAATGATATAGAAAATGAATAAATAACACCTCAACAAATTTTGTGCAAAAAAGAGCATCATTTTGGCTATTAAGTATACGAAGACCGAGCATATATTGAATGAAAACACTGATAGGATTCCAAGTGGTTTTGTTGTCATGTTTGAACCAAGAATCTTTTTTTAACTTGAGAAATTCTACAGTTTTTGTAGTGTGTTCTCTTAGCGTATTCAATTCAGTCTATAAAATAGATTTGATTTTAATAGTACAAAAAATAATTCAATTATTATTCTAAGATTGTATAATAATATATAGAATTAATTGATAATTAAGTATTATATATACTGATTAATTTCTACTCTTTATTTGAAACAAATATTAAATTATATGCTGCCTAAATGTATTATATATTATTATAGTATATATACACTTACTTAATAAGATAGTATATTAATATTATCTCAATTTACATATTTATAGTATTCTTTTATAGTAATCATTTATCATATTTGTTTATAGTACTCACTAACAGTACTAATAAGTATCGTATATAAACATAATTTATTAATACAGCAAGGAGCTGTAGTAATTAATTATTTCATACATTCATATATCAACTGATAATAATTATATTCACTGATTAAATTAATATATTTAATTTTATCTACTGATTAATTATTGATATTACTATTATTTTTACGAATAATCTTGAAGTACCTCTAATTTAAGAAGCCAATTATTGAGGCGTTCAATCAACTTGTCCCAATTCTTTGAGTCATGCTTTCTGGAAACTGCTCGCTTTTTTTCGCTTATAGCAAACTCGAGATCTTTTTTTATAAGGGAAATCTGTTTCAAATAAATAGGCTCCGGAAGCCAAATGTCCCGTACATCCAGTCTCCAAAACGTCCCATACAAAGACAATAGCTCTGGGGAATCAATAGGAAGCATTTCTTTTGATATCAGAGAGACAACAGATTCATTCAATTCAGCTCCTAAATACCGTAACATAATTTTGGTGTATGTGAAAGAACTTATTTTATATATATATATATATATATATATATATATATATATATATAGATTTCTCTATTAATGTTTTTCATTAGCTACATCATATTTGACTAGATTATTATTTTATAAGTAACGTACGATATATTACAACTACAGTATAATATTACCCGGTATATCTAAGCACTCTTTTGTTAATTCTTCAGTAGACGAATCTGTTCCGTAAACGGGCAGTACAGATCGAATAACGTTCCAAGCTAAAGCTGGATCACAGTATCTTAAAATATTATTCACGGAGGGCAATATTTTGGAGAATTTTGCACGATTCTCGTTTATTTCTTTAATAGTAAATTCTTCTGGTTCAGACATGAACTCAATTAATTGAAGTAATGCTAGGTGAATTTCATCATTAAAAGACGCTACTTCCCTTAACTGAAGCGTTTTAGAGGTGCACTCTAATTGGGAATCATACAAAACTTCTAGTTTCTATAAACAAAAAAGAATTTCTTCAAACTTATCTTATTTAGCTACAATAATTATTGTTTTAAACATAGTTATATAGAGGAAAAGTCCCCCTTTCATTAATCTATCTTAGTAAATTAATATATCTCTATATATATATATCTCTATATATATATATCTCTATATATATATATCTCTATATATATATATATATCTATATATATATATATATATCTCTATATATATATCTCTATATATATATATATATATCTCTATATAATATATATCTCTATATATATATATATATATCTATATATATATATATATATATATCTCTATATATATATATCTATATATATATATATATATCTCTATATATATATATCTCTATATATATATATCTCTATATATATATATCTCTATATATATATTTATCTCGATATATATATATATATATATACGTGCAATTATACCCATATCATTAGTATACATAATTGCATATATATACTTACTAACAATAATGCATATTTATAAGATTGTACAATATTCATGCGATTATTTATTTATTTACGTTAATACATGTATATATATATTTATTGATAACCGTATTTATATGTAATTTTTAATAATAGTACTTAAATGTAAAGCGAAATATACCATTTTAGATAAAGATAATAATATAGGCTGAAACAACCTTTTGTCTTGCAAAAAACATCTCAAAAGTTTACGAGCTTCTAAACTAGAAGGTCTACAATACTCTTCAAATTGTTCATCATCCGCTAGTATAAGGAAGCGCAAACTAGGGCCAGCAGCCTATGAAAAATTTACATACGCACAAAAATTACAAAACAATGAACTTGTTCTAAAGACAATTCCTCAGTAGATATTTTGCAAAAACCACCAATCCAGTTTATTAAACTCTACAGATAATTGATTAATTTATATATACTTATATATTTATTTAAATATTAAAAATTGTCGTAAGTTACATACACAAAATCATATTTACATATAAATACTTCTATAAACTCATCATGTTTACATATATATAATTAGATATTGACCTATAGCATTTTATACATGGATATGATTTCAAGAAAAGTGAATACAACTTTCCGTACAATTTTATATGTATTATTTAATTAGTGTATATACATTACGTTGTAAATCTGTATCAAACTACATTAAATAAATGGAAAAAAAAAATAACCATTGATTTTTATTCTTAAACATAATTATAATAACTATCATTTGCTGTATAACTATCTACATATATATATATGTATATCTTGAACCTTTTTTAATTTGTAATAAAGTTGTATAAAACCTAGTATTGTTGAAAAATTACCTCTAAATATATAAAGTCGTTAAAATACCCTGAAAGTTTGTCAGGGAATCCAGGTAAGCTTATTTCCTTTAATATGTTTGACACGCATGATAATATAATTGTATGAAAATCTTCATGTGGAAATCTAAAATCATAAACTATGAATATTTCAAAGCTTTTTTCATAAAAATATTCATAATTCCATGCACAAAATATCAAAACAATTATTTAATGTACAATAACTTATTTTTTTATTTAATAACATAGTCGTAAGTTGTAAATGTAACAGACATAAATGTATATATTTGAATAAAGTAATCATCATCATTTTCTATTCATTATGGTTCATAATAGGACCGTTCAGAAAGCTCTTTTACCTAGCTAGAAACCGGCAGACAAAGTGAGAAATATTTTTAGACGTTTTGGGTTTATCTTGTATAGTTTGCCAGGATTTATTTTGATTTGGATGCCAAGATTGCGCTCTTTTGACTATTAGAAAAGCTGCCACAGACCGGCAGTAGGAAGGAACTTGATATAAATAATTGATTATGACTTTGATGAGCATTATGTCGAATAAATCCACTTGATTCAATATACAGTCAAAAAACTAAAGGAGTACTATAAGATTCCTTCTTATTGAAATTAGTAAAAATTAGTGCCATAGTTATAAAATAAGATTTCAAATAAATATTTTTTATTATAATATAATAACAAATATTATATCTATAATATTAATAACCATACTGTATACATATTAATTAATAGTAATTCATATTAATTAATTAATTATATAATATATATTAGACAATATATATTTAATTTTTTAGGGTATTTTTTTTTTAAAAATATATATATTTACTTCAAAAGGATTTATACAACATAATTTGTGGAGATTGTTTATAACAGCACGTTCTCTTAAAGGTCTATCCAAAGGCCCTTTATCAATTTCTTTCATATTACGTCCACCACCAACTCTAGTAGTATAATCCACAGCTCCTATTTTTTGAACGGATGTTACGTGGTCAACTGTTACTCGTTTTAGATCTTTATTGATAGAGCGTTTTACGAAGCTGCAGGCTTGCTCTAAAAGAGGGGTTTTTTTATATGAAATGATGTCTATGTATAATTGAAATCTTTTTTCCGTAGAAAGTATTGTTAAAAGATTCCATACATTATTCAATAACATAGGCCGGGGAATGCAAAGCCATAAAGAGGGTAATATTACAAATTTTAGTGAATTAACTACAATTTGTTCTACATCTTTAGTTAACTCTTCTTTTTTTATTATAATGTTTAAAACTGTTATTATTTCTTCCAAACAATATGAAGGCATCAAATCTCCAAATCTGCATCCAATTGACATAATTATATTGTAAATTGTTTTTGAAAACTCATTTATGTTTTCAAATGGCTTCAAACCACAAATGTTCAATCCATAGTTATATGGACAATTATGAAGTCCAACCACTGCAGAGTAACATACATTTTGTTTTTAATATTATTCAATAACTTTATTTATAAATGTACAATATGATATTACATATGCCTAGAAATAAACCTACACATATATACATAAATATATTTAAATATATATATATATATATATATATATATATATATATATTTAAATATATGCTTATATACATATATATATACATACAAAAACATAAATATATATGTTTATATATATGTACATAAATGTATATATATACATATCTATATCTATATGTATATATTTTTATTTACATATATATGTATATATTTGTATGTATATATAAATGTACAATTCATATATGCACTTAGAGAAATAATATTATCTGTAGCATAAAAATAATGTACCTCTTGAGTCAGGACGTTCATTGGCAGTCAACTTAATATTTAGAAACGTCTTCACGTAATTTTCATTATTATAGCGGTGGCATAAGTACCTGAAAACCAATTAAATTTGAAGATAATTACATAATAAAAGAAGACATTGAATCCATTATATTTTTATTCATATGAAAAGACCATTCTGGAATTTGTTCTTTTAGGTGATTTTGAAGTATTTCAACGTATTCCCAGCCATTCAAATCAATGAAAGCTGAGATTAAACTGAATTTAAGTTTTTTTTTTTTTTTTTTTACTTAAACTTTCCAAAGGGTTGAACCATTATGGCATCCATCCTCACACTCAAGGGTTGTTTCATCAGAGCGTGCATTATCTTTTCATCTTCGTGAATTGAAGTTTCCATATTTTGTTCCTCAGAACCTAATAAACATCTCAAAGACTTTTCGGAGGGTCCTAGATTATGCCATACTGTTTCCAAATCCAGCACCCTAATTATTTTTTTTTTTTTTTTTGACTTTCTTACCCTTCCATTATTAAATAAGCGCATAGCTGATAAAATTTGTACGAGGGAATATGGAAACCTTTTGCTTGTGCTTTGACCAAGTTCTGCAGACACTATTAAAAACAAGCTCAATTACTGTTCTTCTATCTTTAATCAATCCTCTTTGAAGTCCATCTTCGTATGTTCTCAATAAAAAAAGAATTAACTACAGTAAAAAAATATTTCAAAATTTAAACCAATTAGTTGCATCTTATTTTCATTAAATACACAATAATAACTAAATGAGATGCGTTCAATATCTATTTTATTTAATAAATAAGTTATGTATATTAACATTATCATATATAATAACGTATTCGTATATCTATATGAATTATGTTTATAGACATTATTATATATTATAACGTAACTGTATATATGTATATAGAAATTATGATATATAATAAATTACTCGTATATATAATTATATATATTAGCTATATATGTATATAAATTATGTTTATAGACATTATTATATATAATAACGTATTTGTATATATACATATATATATAATTATATATATATAAATGATGTATAAACATTATAATATATAATAATTTATTCTTATATATATTTATGTATATAAATTATGTATATAAATATTATAATATATAATTACGTATATATATATATATATATATATATATATATTATGTATATAAAAATCATAATATACATTAACGTATTCGTATATAATAATGTGTATAGACATTATAATATATAATTAGTGCTACCTCTTGAAGTCGCGTTTTTGATGCAAAGTGGGACATTATCACAAGAAAGTCATGTTTAAAAGTGCATAAATAATTTTGCATGTACATAAGAAGTATAAGAGTGATGCGATTATAACATAAGAAAAAGCTGGTGGAAAGAGTTTTTATAGAGATAACTATATCTTGAAGTACAGGGCAATTGTGAGATTTGGCAGCCCAAACATCAATGCGGGAATTACAGCATACACAATCAATATAATTTGTAAGTAGAGGTATGGAAGTTTGAAGTAGTAAATGTAGTCGTGTATAGCCTATGTTACACTCTGTTTCCAAATTGTACGTTGTTAACGTGAATATATGTTTTGTGCGTAGTCTTACATTTAACTTTGTAAGAGACAAATAGTCTTTTGTTAAACAGTAAGAAATGCTGTCTAAATGTGAATTCAGCAAATTGCCTATAACTTCTTCCACTGTTAATAGATTGGATTTCTCTATAACTTCCACTAAAGACAATATTCGCTGCTGAGCTGCCCTGACTTTTTCATTATTGTTTTCTTTAATATATTCTAATATAGACATGCCATATTCCATTGAAAATCGCAGGGAATCTAAAGTAATTAATTTTAACAATAACAAAGATTCTCCTTTTTGAGGAAGATTTGTGCTTCCGATATTTGTAACACTATCTTTATCATTTGATGGCAATACAATTTCTTTACTGCTACTACTTCTATAAAGTGTCAAATCTTTGTTAACTGTATCAACGGTATCTAAATATTTGACTAAATTGGGGGTAGATTGAACATCCACATTTATGAAATCTATTACTGTATTTATTAATTTTATAGCTTGTCGGCAAGTTAATCTTTGAAATAAAATAGCACACCATAATTCGATAAATACAGAAATTAATTTATTTACTGGAAGCGGGTGTTCATTAAACAAATTAATAATAATTTTACTCCAATCCGTCAGTACAGAATTTTGCCAGCTTGTAGAAGGGCATACTCTATTTGGAGGTAAAATAAGAATATCTCGACCTAAATCATAATTTTCCCATAAAAAATCATTGGTATCTGCCATATTACATGACCAGAACTGGGAACCAGTAATATTTAGAAATTGTATTATATATGTATCTAAGCATGAAGATGCACATTTTTGCTTAATAAAATGTTTCTAGCTAAATTTTTCAACAAATCACGTAAAGATAACTCTGAATCTTCCATAAAAACTCTACTTCAAAACGCAGATTTAATTCCTTCGACAGATGAAGGCATACTTGAATCCAAGCCTCTTTCTGTACAACAACGTCATCCTTCCAGAGACTTAGTCAACATAATTTCTCGAATAGATCACAAAAAGGAAAAGCCAGTTATTATTGCTCTCATGCAATCCATAGTTTCTAATCAGATTCCTCAATTAGAACAAAGTAAAATTGTTGCTATCAAATTAAGAAAATATTTCTTTCCTTAAATATTACTTTTGCGCTAAGTACAAAGACTGCTTTTTGTTATATATAGTCTTAAAGCATTATTGTATATATATATATATATATATATAT
>JAQIFP010000105.1:0-15149 GCA_030141585.1 Ophryocystis elektroscirrha
ATATAATATATATAGTATATATAATATATATAATATATATAATATATATAATATGTATAATATATATAATATATATAATATATATAATATATATAATATATATAATATATATAACATATATATATGATGTGTAAAATATATATAGTTTATATAATATATAAAATATATATAATATATAAAATTTATATAATATATATAAAATATATAATACATATATATTATATACAATATATATATTAAATACAATTCAAATTTTAATTTATATCATGGGCTAATTAATGAAGGGGATACAGATTGATTTGATTAAATATGTTCTGCATAAAAGCAATTATTTATTATGTAGTCATTATTACTATTATTATTAATACATTTATATATATTATTATTGACTTATAATTATTATTATAATTATATTAGTGTAGTTATTGCCATTATAAATGGATAAGTATATGTATATATACTATATATATACATATATATCTATATATATATATTAATTTATTATTTGAATTATTATAATAAGATAATAGTTTACTATCAGATAAAATAGATAAGGAGTTAAAAGAAAGCGAGATTATGGATTTAACAATCGCTGTTTGTACAATACAGCAATTTAGAAAACTTTACGTATCTCGTTCCCACAAATGTTTTGAAGTTCTTCGAAAAATGGAAACATTGGGAAAATCTTCTTTGAATCCAGAGTGGCATTACATTCGGCATTTAGTGGGTTCCCGTTACGGATCGAACCTTGCATATTTTCATGCATGTTTTGAAAAATACGTACCTTTTTTTTACCGGGATGTATTCGAAGAGTTTGCTGAAACGGCTAATGTGTTTTCGGAATTATTTCAGCCTTCATATAACAAACTTTACCAGCCAGAAGTTGTGGATAAAGCCTTCTTGAAATATAAACTTGCTAGTGAAACAAAAGTGTCCGATTACTTAATTGAAAAAAGCCAGTTTCTTGACTCATATTTGGACACAATTTTGCTCCCTCACGAAGATTTGAAAAACCGACTCAAAGTCTTTACTGAAAAACCCATAAAAAATGTTTCTAGTTTTCGCTGCCTTCCTAACTACGAATCCAAAACGAATTCTTCTTTAAAAGGTAGTTTTTAATAACAGTTAAAACTTATTTAACAAAAGTAATTTTTCCTCTTTTATATAGGGGATATTTCTTTGGAAAATTAAAAAAAAATATTATTCAATCTATAATTCAATTTCGCAATTAAAGTTTATATATACATATATATAAATGTATATATATATATATATATTTATACATTTATATGAACTTTAATGTATTATGTTCAACATATTTCCATTCATATTATATAAAAATTATATACTATACCTTATATATGATATATAATATATCATATATATAATATATACTATATACATACCTATTGTATATTATATAGTTACATATTATATATTATATATAATATATATATATTGTATACTATCTATTATATTTACACAAATTTTATATATATATATATGTTATATTTATACATATTATATATATATACATATTATATATAATATATTATAAATAATATATTATATATTGTACACTATATATATATATACATATTATATTATATATTATATATTATATATTATATATTATATATATTTATACATATTGTATTTTATATATATATTAGTCATATTTCATATATATATATATATTGTATTTTGTATGTTATATATATTATAGATTATATAGTGTATATTATATATTCACACATTATATGTTATATTCAAATATATTATATATTGTATATATTATATATTTTTTTTCGATATATATACATATTAAATATTATATATTATAAATATACATATAATATATTCTGTTATATGTACGTATATATATATTTATATTAAATTATAAATTATTTATATATCTGTTATATATATATGTATATATCATATATATTTTTTATTACATACATATAAACATACTATATATATCTATATTCCATATTATTATTATTATTATTATAATTATAATTTAATTATAATTTATAATATATGTTTTAAATTAAGTAAAGATATAATATATTACACATTACTTAATATATATATTACAGTGTGTATACACACATATTATATGATTTATAATTTATAAATTATAAATTATATATATATATATATATATATATATATATAATTTATAATATACATTATTTACAAATTATAATTTATTATATGTATTAAATTTATCAAGTTTATAACCAAAAGCATTAATTACAGGCACTAACGATGTTTTTCATTATGTTTTAGTTACGAACGAAAGTACTTTGACTGAATCTCCTATTTCAGCCAAATCTTCAACAAGATATTCACACAGATCAAGAAGTGGTGCTACCACAAAATCTTCAAACTCTTACTCCCTTTATGATCAGTATTTTACAGCTTCCCGAAAAACGTATTCTTATTCTGAAATGTCCAATAAATCTGTAAACCCGAATGACAATGTATTTATATTTGGTAATTAAATATTTGGATTCAATTATGTTAAGGTCGCTCAAAAAAAACATGGGCTAAAATAGAAAGCATGATTGGGACACATTTGACTATAAAGCTGATTGCGTGTAATAGATCTTTTTTGTCATATATGAAATTACTGAAACTTGATAAATTCTTAAGATATTTGAGAAGTTTCAATTATATTTCACAAATAACTATATGGAAAAGAGGATGTCAATACACTCCCGAAAAACACACGGTATGTTCTTTAATACTACTAACACAAAGTTTTCTTTATGTGCATATAGTTACTGCACTATCTAGAAATTAATTAATAGTAACGACGTTTCTGCACTAAATATATATTTGCATTAATACAATAATTATATGGAATTATTACTTTAGTAATAGTTGGGTTTTTTTAAAAATATTTATTGATAGAAAGACATTAGATATGTCGATATAATATATATATATATATATATATAACTTATATTTATACATATATTTATATATATATATGAATATTTATGTATAAATATACATAAAGATAATAGTATAAGTCTAAACACATATATGTATATATCTATATAGAAATATATCTATATATGTATAACAATGTATGCTTTTAAATAAATAAATATATGTATATATAAATATATAAATATATATTTATATATATTAATACATGTATATATATATATATATGAATATATATATAAATATATATATGTATATTTATACATAGAGATAATAGTAAATATTCTAACACATATATATATACTAAAATCTATATATAAATATATTAATATAGATATATATTGATATAGTTTTATATTTATATATATATAACTATATATGTCTCTCTTTATATTTATATATATATATTAAAATCAATATATATATTCATTAATATAGGTATATATGTATAAACATATCTGTATAAATATATATGTTTATAAATATATATATATATATCAAATTATAATAAAAAATCATGTTTGATATACTGCTTTGTAGTTAACAAACGAGTTCCTAAATGGATTATATGAAGAGTGGTATAGAGATTGGCAGTTTGGAGTTAATACAATGTCGGTACATGGCAGAGCTATAATTCAATTTATTGTTTTCATATTAAACACTTTACTATCTGGTGTTATTTGCTACTGGTTCCGTTGTGGTTTAGTGGACCGTACCCTTGGAATCGCTCCGTCAAAAATTAATGTAAGCGTTAAAGTAAATTTGATTATTTGACATGCCATTATATTATTTGATTAAATTACGAATATATAATGAATGCATATATATAGTTATCATTTGATTAAGCAATCAACTATAATAAAAAGTATGTGTCCTAATACATTATATACAATTATATTATTCACTCGAATGTATATATACAATAATTAATTTAAATTAATTAAATTAAATTAAAAAGATATATAAATTTATTGCAAATAATGAGTTTTTCATTGATATTATATTTTTTAGGAATATACTTATTTTCATTTGAAGTACTTCCCAATAAATATAATCATCGAAGTAGTTTTACTGATTCCCCAATTTTTTATTACTTCTCCTCAATTTGGTCATTCTTTGAACAAATTTTCTATTGCTACAGGGACGTATCGGTACCTTAAGGCGATATTGAATGGATACCAGACTTCCAAATTAGTATGTGTAGATTCAATAGTTTATGGTCCTATTATATTTGTATTAACCTCTATCCCTTTAACCGGTCAATTTACGGCAAAGTTTTTACGATTTTATTTTGTTTTATTATTTATTTTAACAAACATAATAATTTTTTTTGCCATCCGGAACCGGTTCCTGTTGTTTCGTGCTCTATTACTTCGAATGAACTTCTCCTTTTTCATAGTAGGGATGCTTTTGTATGGCTTTTTCGTACAATCTCAAGATTCTATTAGAAGGGATATATTTTCAACCGCTATATTACCTTATTTAATAGAGCTAAAAGAAGTCATAAACATGCGTATAGTTGAAAGTCCTGATAATGATAGCAATGGTAACAATTTTTTACCTTCGGATTTGGACATGTTTAATCTAGGTCGTATTGATTCTGTCCCAGACGATGGCTCGAAAAATAGTTTTTCTTCAAAAAACTGCAGCTTAATTTCAAGCGTGGAAATCAAAAAACCTACATTGCAAAATGAACCTTCATTCAATTCATTTATTAGTAGTGAAAAAGATCAATGTGAACTATTAAATAAGAATTCATTAAAAAGTGTGATCCCCGAAACTGTTACATCTGATCATGAAAATCAGAAAAAAGGAACCGGTTCCTCCGAATCGGAAGATGATTCGAGTGATACCGACAGTGCTTCAATGTTATCAAACGAACAGGATAGAGAGAAAGAAAGTGCTGTACTGGAAGTGCATATGACAGAAAGTGACGAAACCATTGAAAGTAATCCGTTGAATAAAATGATTCCCAATAAAATTAAATCTTTACAGATGATTTCTTCATCAAGTTCGGATTGGACATGGGAACAAACTGAATATGTTACACAAAAATCTAATTTACAATCAAAAGACATGTCGAGTATATTTAATATAATCTCATTAAAAAAGGGATCCAGTAGCAAAAAAAATAAAAACTATAAGGATGATATGTATAAAAAATGGAATTATATTAAATCTTACTCTTATATAAATATAAAAGAAAAAAAAAAAAAAAACAAAAAAAGAAAAGTTTTACGAAGCTATTTTAGTGATAATGAAATAGAAAAAATATCAACGAAAACCCCGGAAGCCGTATATATGAAACGGCTTATGAGTTCGAGACCCCATTATAGTTCTAAAATGTTTTCTTATATGTCAAAAAATAGTGGATTATCCAGTAATTCGAATAGGAACGATCAGTGCAAATTAAGAGTATTAGATTACCAAAATTTTATGTATTACTGGGACAATTTCTACGAAGAACGGCCAGACGCCACAAGTTTTTACGAAAATGAAAGAATGCTGCAGCTCTTTCAAACTCAGAAAACGTCTTCTGACTCAGATGATTCTATTATAGTCAAAACCCGCTTGACACAGGCTTTCGATACTTGCAAGCAAAGGACAAATGCTAATTCACAATCGATAAGTTTCGAAACGCCCAAATCTTTAACGCAAAACATACTGGAGCGAATTGATAGCTCTAAAGTTCAAAAAGAAAATTTATTTTCTAATGTCCTTTTATCAAGTAGTACAAAATAATGTAAGCAATAGATCAATACCAAAAAATAAACTATATTATATAAACACATTAATTTATTATTATATTTTACACTATTTGTAATACTCAACAATACACAAATATAACTATATATATATATATATATTTCTATATATAATATATATATAAATATATAACTATATTCACATAACTACATATAGATTACTATATATAACTATATATTTATATAAATTTATACTAATTTTAAATAATTATTATTATATTATATTAATATTTTATCTTATTATATAATTGAATTATATTATAATATATTTATTATACATATATATATATATATATATATATATTATATATGTATTAATTGATTAATATTTATTCCTTATTATTCATATAAGTATATGTGTATGAGCAACTATTTACAGTATTGATTTAAATATATACATACTTTTATATTTAAAGAGTATTATCTGGTGTTTCAAATTTTTTGCATTTATGGAGCTGCCCTTTATAATGGCTTAATTCACTTCGAGTTTCCATTAATTTAAAGGTTTTCCGAGACTCTCTTTCACGATATTTATGACCAATATATTCCATTAAATCAACCCACTGAAATTTAGGTAAATATTTAATATTCCATAAATCGTCACGCCATGTATTGTGCCGTTTTGGGCCACCCACAGGTGCATTATTTAACATGCGAGCAACTTTTTTTGCTACAGATTTACGCATAAATTCAATCCAGCCGTCAGTAAATAATATTTTATGTGTACCCCCATTATTAAGTCTTTTTTTTCTATTGCCTGAATACAGTTATCATATAATCAAATTCAATAGCAATAAATTTTTAAAAAAATGTATAATTACATGAATATTATATATATATACTATATCAATTCAATGTATATATTTAAATAAAATAAATTTCAGTAAGTTTTATATATATTAAAATTATTTGTAATAGGAACTTCCATTATTTGAAATAATATAATAATAACTATAATTGAATTATAATAATCATATTATTAATAATAAGTATAATAATAAATGTAAAAATAGTCAAATAAGTTAGACTTATATCAATTTTTTTATATATTAAAACTAATTTAAATATATAATAAAAAATATATATATATATATATATATATGTTTATAATATAATTACATAATTAATTGTATTGTCTAATAGAGTATTTTAAAATATCATAATATAACTATTAATTACCATTGTCCTCTTGATTAAGATATATTTTTCCTATTTCTCCAAACTCGCTGAAATAAGTGCGAAGTTTAAGTACAGACATAAATGGAGGAATCCTCGAAATATATATGACGCCTTTTTTTGGCTCTTTTTCCTCACTCATTGTATAATACGCGGTAATATAGTGAACACGAATCGCACTCAATATAAGAATCAATTAAATAGCTGGATATACTATCTTTTTCAATTATGATATCTCGACCACAACGGCAAAAGATTACTAATATATCGTCTTCTATGTATTCTAATTCTGATAATTTAACTGTATAAAAACTCCCTATGAAGGATTCACTTAAAAAAAAATTTGTTTTTAAAAACTCGTAAGCTTCTAAAACTTCTTTAAATAATGTATCTGGAAAATCTGACTTATCTGGATGATAAATTAAAGCTTGTTTATAAAAGGCTTTTTTTATATCCTTATATGACGCAGTTTCGCCTAGTTGTAATATTTTTTTGGCTAATATTTGATTCATACATCCTAAGTACCTGGTACAATGACTCTTCAAACCAATAATTATTTACAACGTGAAAGTAGCTTTATATATGCTAAAATTGTGTTTAAAAATATTTGATAAATACATTATAATGTTATGGAAAATTTGTTTAGGATTTTTAATATATAAATTCAAATATAAAGGTATATTAATATCTCCCGACATGTGTAAATCATAAATAATAAAACATTACATGAAAAATATTGATTTTTTTCTTAATTGCACTCATTATAACGAATTTAAATTAAATTAAATTTAATTTTAGATTTCAGCACTTTCAGACAAAAATTATATATAAAGTTTGAGCTACATATATGAAATTAATAGTTTTATTCTAGTATAGTTTATATAAGATTTAATTTTTTTTTCTAAATTAATATCAATATTAATGGCTTTTTTTAATCAATAGTCATACCAATGATACCACTTTGGCATAAAAAGTCCGCAAATTATACAAAAATTCTTTTTATTTTTTTTTATTAATAAACAATACAAACAAAATATACATAAAAATATGTAATTGCGTACAGTTCATGATAAAAAATGTACCACGTATTATCTTATATAAATTATATAGTATAATTTTCGGGTGACTAATCGTACTTGGTTTTGTTTGAAGAATTTATAAAATGAGTAATACTCAAGTTGCGACATCTTCTCCTGCAATTTCAAAAAAATATCAGTTCAAGTTAGTTCTATTAGGGGATGCTTCAGTTGGAAAATCATGCTTAGTTGTACGGTTCGTGAAAAACATATTTTCCAGTATTCAGGACCCTACAATTGGAGGTAACTAAAATTATTTTAATTAAATTTTGTTGTAAATAAAAAATAAACTAATTTATATATTTTTACTATAAGACATGTGTTTTGCATGTTAATTTTAACATGTTAATATATATATACAATTGCTTCAATTGCAGATAAGCTATATATATATATAAAGTTTATTTTTTCTCCTGATAAATTAAGTTTATTTTCTAATAGCTATATGTAGATATATATATAGATATATATATATATATAGCTTATTTTCAGTTGAAGTAATATATATATATATATATATTCATATGGATATTTTTTTTTATAGACATTTACATAATCTGATAATGATGTAATTTGTATTTAAATAATTTAATAATATTCTTTACCAATTTAGCTGCATTTATTACGCAAGCCGTTCAAACCCCAGAAGGTTTAGTGAATTTTGAAATATGGGATACTGCGGGGTAATTTTTCATGGTGTTATATACATATTTAGTGCGGAAAGATACAGAAGTTTGGCCCCCATGTATTATCGGTAATTTTTTAATTTGGCTAAAGTATTTTTGTAGAGGAGCAGCCGCTGCATTAGTAGTTTACGATATCACAAATTTGGTAATTAATATGCTTGTTACTGTATTTAATTTATATAGTTTAAAACAGCTACATAAATAATTTAATACAGATATGTATATAAACTAATTATTATTATTATTATATTATTATATATATATATATATATATATACATGTACTAATGTTTTATTAGATTGAGTGTATATATTATGTGTTATAGGAATCGTTCGCAGGAGCTAAGTCTTGGATAAGCGAATTGCATTCATTTGAAAGTCCTGAAATAACAATAATTTTGATAGGAAACAAACTCGATTTGGCTGCAAATAGGGTAGTATCTCTGGAAGTACGCACATTACAATAAATAAAATAATTTATAGACAGCACATTCATACGCTGAAAGTCATAATATCATGTATTTTGTAAGTTAATAGTGAGTTATTAATATATACAGGAAACGTCTGCTAAATCTGGTCAAAACGTATACGATATTTTCTGGGAGTTGGCACAAATACTGCCTCGGTCTGTGGAAGAAGAAAATAAGTCTTCTGGTTTTGGAGTAATAATATGAAAAAATTATTTATCATTTTTTTAGTTAACTGCAACCGAAGAGCAGCGTAAATTTTCTATGTGGACATGTTGCTTTCACGCTTAAACTTTATTTTTTAATTCTCACTGTTAACATTGCAAACTAAATTTTTTTGTTTATTTTTTTTTCTCAGTTTGGTATAATATATCGTAAGGTTTTGTGAGGTTGTATGGTGTAGCGGTTAGCACTCCAGACTTTGAATCTGGCGACCTGGGTTCAAATCCCGGTACGACCTTTATTTTCGTTAATTATAATTTTTTGCATTTTATTAGCATTAGTACTTGGAAGGGAGCACAAAACATGTTAAAAATAATACTTTCAACTTATATTTTTTATAATCATTTATTTTCAGCTAATTCGTTAAAAATAATTCCGACAGATAATTTGCTTGCTGCGGAAAACACAGATACTACTTCGAATACAGAAAATATTTCAGCTAGTAACACTTTACGAGACTTAGGAAAACTGAGTAATGATTTCTCATTGATATAATCAGTAGAAAATAATAAAAATAGCGTTAAAATATGTTTAATATTATTAATTAAATGAAAATATGAATAAATCTTCTTTTCATAAGTAAAATTTATGCATTTATTTAAAAAATTGTCTAATAAAAATTTTTGCTTACAGTATCGGGTTCTTTTTTTATTCATTTAGATTTAATAAATATAAAATTATAAATAGTAAATATTGAATATTAAATAATAATAATATTGTACTAAACAGAGTTAGTAGTTATTGGTTTGCGTATAGGTGTTTGTAAGCATTAATTTATAGAGAAAAAACGTGTATAAATTGGTGGGTTGATGTTTGCACTAATAAATAGAAAAAATGTGTACGTTTTGAGCTGTATTGCGGTTTAAAACGTTAGTTTAAGTCCCAGAAAACTATTTAATGCAGAGAATTGAGCAAATCTAAACAACTTGTTTTGTAGGTCAGATCTATAGAAATACAGTTATAAATGCACCAGAGAAATTTGATGAAAAGCTTGGTGTAATAAGTTTCGACGTATCCCCTGAATACGATGGATTTTTCAGCTCGTGTATCGACCAAGCGACGTCATACAACGACATCAACTCCCCATGCTGGAAAGTTTTGACTGAATATCAGAACTTAATGCATTCAAAAGCCATGGTAAGATATTTTTATTTTTCTGCATTATTTCAGGAACGTCTTGAACCTCCGGCCATAGAAGGTTTCTGAAAATAATACAATATTTTATAAATTGCAGATCTTTTGGACTCTTTAAGTCTAAGTGATCGCTTAGAATTCGATAACGAAGAAATACGGCAACGTGAAAAAAGTCAAAATACTTTACAACATAAGTTTATGGTGAGCCTTATACATATATGGTATTGTTTTCAGTTAATAGCAAATAAAACAAAATCTAACTAACAAAATACACTGTTTTTTTTTTGGAAATATGCTGTACAATAAACAATATGTGAGGGACATCATAAAAACAGATGACGCTGCGTATAAAAACATCTATATTTTTGGCAAACTCAAATTATTCATATGTATTTTTTATACAACACTTTTTATGCTATTTTTGAGGTAATACTAACTAAAATTAAATTCATTTGTTTATATACTATTTAATTGTACGTATAATTATTTTTATACATATAATAAGTATATCTAATATTTTTCAACGTATATAATATATTGATACAATATATAGTATATAATATATATAATATATACATATTATAATATTTAGTATATAATATAATATATAGTATATAATATATATTATAATATATACATATTATCATATATAGTATATAATATATACATATTATAATATTTAGTATATAATATAATATATAATATATAATATATATTATAATATATACATATTATCATATTATATAATATATAAATATTATAATATATAGTATATAATATATATAACATAATATATAGTTTATAATATATAAAATATATTTAATATATTTAATTTATATAATATATAACATTAATATATGTATTTATTAGTGTGTCTGTGTATATTTATAGATATTAAATAATAATTTATTTAGACTATTTGATAAAAAGAAAAAATAAAACAGTTTCTGTTGTATAACAGTCAATAATTCGTGTATAACATTAACAATTAATCGTAAAAAATCAGTGTAAACATTGAGGGTTTTTTTTTTTCTTCAGTATATGTATTAATGGGAAATTGGAAGCAATTGAATTGAATAGATATTTAGGCCCCGCAACAAAAGTTGTTTTACTTTTGGGAGGAAACAATTTGTGTTTAATAAACCATGGTGAATTATGGAGACTGGTAACTGCATTATATTTACATGCTGGAATAATTCATTGGCTATGTAATATAATTATAATATCAATTTTATTATCAATCGTTGAGCCTGATTGGGGTTTTTTGAGGTCATTCTACATATACCACATGGCCGGGATGACAGGTATTTTTATTGAATATTTTGATATCTAGGCAATCTGGCATCACTCATGTATTTGAGTGAAAATGCAGTAGCTGCGGGAGCTTCACCCAGCGCATATGGTTTAATTGGAGCATTTTTGATATACATTCTAGGTACTACGAAAAATCCAATATACACGTTCTTTTAGAATATCAAAAAGAAATTAAAAAATCTATGGTTCTATTTTTACAGGTTTCGTTATTTACAGTATACTTTATTGTATTTACACTAATACAGATTGCCTCCATTCTTACTGGATTTATTTTTTTCGAGACAATCGATAACGTCTCTCATTTAGGGGGATTTCTTGCCGGAATTATTCTTAGTCTAACAACTACTCCTGTCAAATTTAATAGCCCTGATCAACCACAAAATCAAAGAGAATCATTATACTTTTTTTCTAACCATGAAAAATTAAGTACATAGCAAAATACATTAAATTATTTTCTTATTTTTTATAGGAAAATTATTAAAACTATTGATATATTCATTTACCAGTAATATATATATATGTATAAATGTATATGTCTATAACTATATATATAAATTTATCAGTAATACATATATATATATATATATATAAATATTTGTATACCTATATATTCAAAATTATCAGTAATACATAAATAAATATATATATATAAATCTACTGGTAAGATATATAAATATTTATGTGTATAACTATATATATAAATTTATCAGTAATACATATATATATATATATATATAAATATTTGTATACCTATATATTCGAAATTATCAGTATTACATATATAAATATATATATATATATAAATCTACTGGTAAGATATATAAATATTTATGTGTATAACTATATATATAAATTTATCAGTAATACATATATATATATATATATATGTATAGATAGATCTCTAATTCCTTCTGTGGAGTATTTTATATAGACATTTATAAATTATATATAAATATATATATGTGTACGGTTTAATGTAATACAAAGCATCAGACATCAACGGAGAATTGACGCCAATGTCTCAAAGTGATATAGAAGCACAACTATCGGAAAAACTAGAGAATCATTTGAACGAAGAATCAAAAGAGCAAGGGTATACATTTCAATAGAGTATTAGAACAAATGTAGTGATTCCAAAAAAAATGAAAAAATCCGATTAAAGCGTTACTTTCAAATAAGGCATTTGTCAGATACTCCATGCTACGACTATAGCTTTACTAAACACGCTTGGCTAATCAAAATTGCAGGGTTATTAGCAATGGTAATACAAAAAATTAAACATTTTTTTGTTGCATAATGATTAATAAATAAATTAATGTACGTAGGGTAGTACAAACTAAAAGGCAATAAACTATGTAAATTAAATATTTTGATAAATTTACAATAAATACTTAAACGAACATATTTTTTATAAGGCTGTACATATTTTTTGTGTATAGAAAGGAAACTGTGTTTTATTAATCAGATATTATTCTGGTTCCTTACACTGAAATATCAAAGAACCTGTCAAATTTCATTGTATAGATCTTTAAAATCGCAAACACTCTATCTTTTTCCGCAAAAGGTCCAGTAGCATAGAAGCCTACTCTTCCATCTCTTAGGTTTCTAATTCCTCATATTTATTTGTTTATCATTTTTTATGTGTTAAATTTTTGTTAAAATGTCTGTGAGATTGTGTAGAACATTTGACGAGTTAGTAAACAGTAAAATTGTTTCCGATTGGTGCCTAGAGTACGCCAATAAAAATTCATTTGCTAAACTTTCTCCAGTACAAGAGACTGTCATCCCTTTCTTCATACAAAAAAATCAGGATTTAGCAATAGAGGCATGTACAGGATCGGGAAAAACATTAGCATTTTTGATTCCGTGTGTAGAGCTACTTCTTCGTTCAAAAACACAACCTAAACCCCATCATATAGGTGCTTTATGTCTAGCTCCTACACGAGAATTAGCTAATCAAATATATACAGTCCTTAAAGATATTCTGGAGTTTGCTAATAAAAAAAAAAAATGGTGTTCTTCTTTATTATTAGTAGGCCAATCTATGCTAAAAGAAAGTATTCAAAGCCTTAAAAAAAATGAAGAATCTAGAGATTGGACCATATGCGTAGCAACACCAGGAAGACTCAATTCTCTTATAGAAATTCAAGAAATTAGACAAGTATGTTAATTTAATTATTAAATTTAAAATATTTTATTATTATTAATTAATAAAAATAATTTAAAAAAAAAAAAAAAAAAATAAATATAATTTAATTTATAATTAATTATTTTATAATAAAATTATAATCAATTGTTATATAATAAAATCATTAATAATTATTTTATAATATCATTATAATTAATTATTTTATAAAAAATTCATAATTAATTAATTTATAATAATATTATAATTAATTAATTTTATTTATAATAAAGAATATTATTTTACTGATTAAATTAACTTTTTAGATACTGAATATACAAGATTTAAGTGTACTTGTTTTTGATGAAGCAGATCGTTTATTTATTAACCATGCATCGTTCGAAATCCAATTGTCCTCTATTTTATCGTGGGTTCCAAAACAACGAAAAACAGCGGTGTTTTCAGCCACACTAACAGATGAATTAAAGAGTTTAGTGAAAGCGGGAATGCGTAACCCTATGTTTTTTCGAGTATTAATAAATGATACCCAAATTAACTCGAATAATATACACTCAGTCCCATCTACTTTACAAAATTATTATATAATTATTGAACGTGACCAAAAACTGAGTTACCTAATCAAGTTTTTACTGGTTTTTATTATCAAAAAAAAACATAAGTCTATTATTTTCCTCCCGACCTGTGCGAGTGTTATGTTTTTGTATGGTTTCCTTGATTTTATCCTAAAGAATGTTTTTAACGTCAAAAACTTCTCTTTGGAGAAATTATGCAGAAAAATGAGCTCAAAATCTCGCATCAATTCCTGTACAAAGTTTAATACTGTTGTCAATAAACCCGCTATCCTTTTAGCTACGGATTTGGCTGCTCGTGGACTTGACTTTCAAAATCTAGACTGGGTTGTTCAATTTGAGGCACCTACGGTATTTATTTATAGTTTAAATCTATTTATTATGCTATATTGAATATATTTGTATATATCATATTACTATGATATATATATATATACATATATATTATACATGTATATTATTGTTAACATATAATTACTTATATATATATATGTATATATATATTTACATTATATACATATATTAACAATAATATATACATATATATATAGAGAGCGGTGTGGAGGGAGAGAGTAGATCTCGCGGGGGGCCGTGTATTTAAAAAAAAAAAATAACGATCACTTCTCTACATATC
>JAQIFP010000107.1:0-12628 GCA_030141585.1 Ophryocystis elektroscirrha
GTATATATATGTATATATATGTATATATATGTATATATATGTATATATATGTATATATATGTATATATATGTATATATATGTATATATATGTATATATATGTATATATATGTATATATTTGTATATACTTGGATATATATGTATACGTTATTTAAATTATATTTAGATATATAATACATATATTGTTTTTACCAAGAAAGCATTGAGTTTATTGTTGACGTCTACTAATTGCTGGTTAGCATGTTCAGCATGAGCGTTTAGATTAGCTACTAAACGAGCTTGTTCTTCTGTTTTCTGTCCAATCTCAATAGCTATTTCTCCTAATCTGTCAATTCTATCACCAACTTCTTCCACTTGTTTGTCCTAAAATGAAAGTATTGAACGCATAGCTTGAATGAAACATATGCTTATAGGCTACTATACATTTTTACAACAAACTTCACTCCAAATAATGTATGTACGCATGAAATTCAATTGGGGTGTTTTAGACTCAATTATATTATAGCTTATATTATTATTATTATTATTATTATAATATATATATATATATGTATTTAAAATACACTCCAAACTAGAATTATAAATACATTAGGCAGTATAATCGACTTAAATATGTGTTAATGTTTTATATTTAAGTTTATTTAAAATGACGTTAGTTTATATGAGCTTACTATGTCTCGGTCTCTTTCTCTCCAACGATAGAGAACAGCTTCTTCATCTTCATTCAAATCTCTCCATTCGCTATTGTTTCGAGCTAATTTAATCAATTCTGAGTTTTTTTTTGCGGTTCTAAAACCAATATTAATGAATATTTTATTTACTTGAACTCAAAAAATGTTTGTATTTCTTTTTTTATATACGGGTTTGGATTTTCAAACAATTTTTTTATACCATCAATATGCTGTTTCATCAATTGCAGTTCTTCAAATCTTTGATCTATTTGCTGGACTGTGTATTTCTAAGAACACGTATCTGTGAATATTCAATATAAACGTAATTCTAAGAATATTCTTAATAATCTAATTCACCGATATAAACTATACTTAGATTGAGATTTCATATTCTTTTGAATTGCTAAGAACAATACCTGTTCATACATCTACGAAAATATTATTGGGGTATTTTCTTTATAAAACCCAATAGCAATGATACTAATAATTTAAAAAATAATAATATGTATTATACTAATAATTAATAATATAATTATTTTAATGAATAAAATTATAATAAATATAACCAAAGCAATAATTAAGATAATTACTCTAATTATAGTATTAGCATTAATAAGAATAACAATAATAATAATTATAACTATATAACATTCTATATTTTATTAATAATAATTAATAATAATAGTTATTAATAATAATTAATAATAATAGTTAATAATAATAATTAATAATAATAATTAATAATAATTAATAATAATAATTAATAATAATAATTAATAATAATTAATAATAATAATTAATAATAATTAATAATAATAATTAATAATAATAATTAATAATAATTAATAATAATAATTAATGATTAGAGTAAATAATGAATAGTTATAAATATAGTAATAATAATATGGTAATGCTGTAGTTAACTTATAGCATATTGATGTTTTTAGGTTTATTTACTATAATTACACAAATAAATTTGGATAATTATATATTTAATTTGGTGTAAGTATTAAAAATATGGGTATTTTATTATATTATATAATAAATAAAATAATAATGTGGTAAAAATAGACGTATCCTAAACTAATTTATATATAAGTTATACCACATCTTTAGGCTACTAAGTTTTAGTATTGATTTACTTTTCCTCGTTGCTTGGATTGTTTCATAACTATCTCCTTTAAAAGATAGTACTGATTTTCAAGCGTGTTTAATTGTTTACGAATAAGATTTCCTTTTTGAATTACTTCGACGCTATTTCCGGTTTCAAATTGTAATTCATAGCGAGACCGAATAAGTTCACTTGTTTCCGATAAAAGTTTGTAAATATCCCTCTTTGTTCTGAAGTAATAAAATTAGTTCTGAACGTATCTATAAAGTGTATCATATATACATTTGTTAACTCGTACTTTAGCCTACGCTATATAATCATCCTGTAGAGCCCATTTTTCTTCATTAAGCTTTTCTTGTATGCATTGCCTTTCCATTAAATCAAGTTTTAAAATAAGAAATTCCAAATCTGATACACATATATGTACAGTACATTTAAATCAGACTATTCATAAAAAGTATTAATTTTATATTTTATAACTTTGAATTATTTAATTATTTATTCTAATATTTTTTGATCACTCTAAATATATTTTCAAAAATTAAAAAAAAAAAATTTGATTTTTTACATAAATTTACCTCGTATTCGAGAATTTGGAGCTGCATCAGAATTTTTTGAAAAACCTTCATTGTTACTTTTTTCTTGATCATTCGTAAGATCATTCGGAAATTCTTTTTTTTTGGATTCTTTTATTGGCATATTATTATATACCTAATACCTAGATTTATAGTGGCTACAAAATATTATGAAAATTACTCTTTTATATCAAAAAATTAAAATAATTTGCATTTTTTAATTAAATTTGAGATTTCTTTAATATTGAGTCATATTAATGTTAAAAATATGGTGAATCTAAACGTTTTACGACGGAAATGGATTATACCAACTATAATATCATACAATAAACTTTTAATAGAGTCGATATATACAAATCCGTTTCAGGCAGCTTCATTTTTGCAGTAAAGATTAAATGGTAATTATCTAGTTTATAGGATATCTTTTTGCATAACGACTATTCTTACTGAACTAGAGTTTTTAGTCAGTGTTTTTGGACTTATTCTATGTATCAAGTTTTGTAATCCATTTATTTTGATTATCCTGTATGTATAGTTATAATATGCAGCATATAGGACTATTATACTATATTAATATTAAACTATATATATATATATATATATAAATAATTATTAAGTATTACTTCTATGTAAAGCCCTTATATTTATGTTACGCTTATTCTGGTATATATGTAGAATATATTATGCTCTATAGATTTATTTTTTAATATAGGTAGCTATTTGTTTGTGTAAAATGAATTATAATAATTGTATATATTATGTACTTTCATAAAAAGTAATAAATTTAGCATAATTATAATAAATGGTAAAAAATGTCATTAAACTTTTAAATAAATTATATTAAAGGAAATTGTAGTTTATTAGGTATTATTTGCAAATATAAAAATATGCAAATTGTTTTAAATAATAATTATAAATTATTTTGTTCAATGTGAATAACAACTAAATATATGAGTGCTCATAACTTTAAATGATCTGTGAAAATTAGGATTTGGCTAAGCGTTGGAATAATTTTTCAAATAGGAGATTTTATTCTACGATATTATTGTCTAATCTTAATATGCGGACAACTTGACCGTTACGCAGATCTATCATGTGATTTAACATCACACTATATTCGTGGTCCTCAAGAAACAAGAAATGATGCTAGAGAATTAGTAATCTCAATAAATGAGCAAAATCGGCGTGATTTAAGTTTATTGTAATTAATTGTGTTATCGTTATTTCTGATAAAGCTTGATTAAATTGTTAAGAAGTAAATATTGTCGTTTGCTGATATTTACCACTACTATGTCTTCAATTATTGGATTTTCTAATATATTCTGGTTAATTGCTTCTTATATGTCATCTACGGATATCTCGCCAATACCTATCTACAGAAATTCTTTTTTAAAAAAATTATATATAATAAATGTACTTTATATTAATTATTCAATTTGCGTCAGGGAATCATTATGATAATACGAAATTCCATTACTTTCATTCTTGCATACACAATGCTTTCTCAACGAACTACATCGCAGACACGATATATAGTCCATAATTTCGAGATTCCTACTAAAATGTAGCTTACTTAATAATAATTATTTAATATATAGATCCTTAATAACTTGTATAATAAAGATATATATACAGATATATATACATATATATATATATTATACCCACAGTGCTATCTATCTAGTAAATTTATCAAATAAACTCCTATAATAATTTAACATTTACAGTAAATAATTATTATTTAATAAATATATAATATTTATAATATTCTTATAATAATGAATATTAGGACACCCCAAGATTTAGATAAAATTACAACCAAGAAAATAAAATTTGTCACTACTGAAGATACATCATGCAGTTTCAACAGGTTGGATATTGATTTATAGACATTTTTTTTACAGTATTGACTCCAATGTTCTATGTTTGAAAGAGAAAGAAACATTGTGTTCTATCTGCTATGATGTTTATAAAGAGTCTGAAGAAGTTAGATACCTTAACTGCTCTCATTTTTTCCATATACCTTGTATAGATAATTGGCTGTAAGCATATAAATACGTATATATACAAATATTAGAATAAAGTCCATGCTTTGTCCCATATGCAAAATATCCTGCAAACCTTGTAATGCTAAATAACAGGGACATCAATAAACTCAATATAAACTATCTACTTTATTTTTAATTCATTTTGCAATAATTAATTAATAGGTTTAACATGCATTGTCCCAGCATGTGTAGTTTAAAACATACCGGTAAAGTGCAACTTTTCGGTTGCTGGACGGTATTCCGTATGAAAACCCTAAACCATGCATCTATAATCGTTTAATGTTCTGACAGGTAGTTTTCCGATATAAAAAAACCTGTATAATGATGCGAAGACTCTAAAAAGTTGCGCATCGGCATTTAATGCCAACAAAATCAACATTTTTTTGCAATATATACATATACACATATATATAAATTATAAATTAAACATATATACAAATATATATATATATATATATATATATATATACATATACATATTTTCTGCTTAATTATTTAATAAAATTATTCAAATTATATTCATTTTTATATATTCATTTGTGTATAATTCAATTTTATATACATATATAGTAGACTTTAAATACACGTAAATACATCGATATATTTGATTAAAAGACTTGCTTAAAATATGTGCATTTTATTTTACTTTATAATTAATAAATTAATTATATTTTATTTAAGGTAAATGGAACATTTTTTGTGTATTAGTAAAATTGTCATAAGGAGAATAAATCTGAGATGGATGCATTAAATGCATATATCTTAGTATCGCAACTAAACCAAGACCCAAGATATGTTGAACTAGCATATTTGCAGTCTAAAGAATTACTGTTAACACATAGAAATCAATATAATTATTTACATTCTGTATGGGTTTCACTTTTAGTAATATATTGAATATGTATATATATATTGTACGTAGGAGTCATCTAATTTTACTGTACAATCAAAAGCATTTCAACTAATCAGTGAATTATGTATTAATATAAACCTTAAATATCAAAGTTGTTTCTTTAAATTATTGAATGTACGTTTAATACTGTGTATATATATATGCATACATAGACTGGGGAATATAGACATGTGAAAGTTGCTACGGAATATGGCGCTAAATTGTTAATTAACTTGAGCGATAATAATACACTAGATAAAATTAAGCATCATATTTTAAATCTTACTAGTATTAACAAGTATACTAACTTTAGAAGATGTGAAGTAATTACAGGAAATATAAATCAGAGAAAAGAGTTATGTTTGAAATTTATTGATATAGTTATCAAATTATGCAGCAAATACAAGGATGATGAAAATTTATTACTGTGTTTTAAAGATTTTTGTTTAGATCCTCCGTATTGCTTAGGTATATATGGAACGTATTACGCATTCACACAATTAATTTATTTGATTCCTACATTGAGATCATCCTCTTTTACGATGCTTAATTATTTAGTGTATTATTTGAAACAGAAACATGAATGTGACCATTTGATCAACAAGCTTCCTAATTGGTGTAAAAATCGAAATTATGTTTTAACTCCTTGCCCTCTAAAATTGGACAAATTAAGAACATACTTTGTTATAGTTCTGTTATATGTTATTGATAAAACGAATCATTCATTTTATGAAGTTTTAATTTATCAGTTGGTTGAATGTATCTCTGTATGTCCATCAGAACTCCCTCCATTAGGATATATAAAAAATAGAGCAAGCATTCTGAAAAAATTATGTTTAACATCAAATAAACATCATTTTATTGATTCATATAATGAAAATACTTCTGTGGCTTGTTATGAAACAAAAACTCAACGCATTGTAGATAATAAATTGGAAAAGTAAAGTAGTCAAATTAAACTTAAAATTGCGCGTGTTTAGATTTGATACTGTCAGTTATATAGCTTCAAAATATAGCCATGAGGAAGTTATTGAGACTATTTTTAATATATTAGACTCATTTGATCCTAGTTTACTATCAATACATACTGGTTCTGAGGAATGTTTTCAAGATAATAATGGTCCACAAGATACTGACAGCTTTAACCAATCGCTGGCAACTATATTTATCAACAGCAAATGCAAAATTCAGCCCTCTGACATAATCTATGGAACTCATTATCGTAGGTTCATTTAAATTTACGTTTATAAGCAGTATACAATAATTCCTTTACATAATTAATAATACTGACAACTCAGTGATTTTCACATGTCTTACTTCATATTTATTAAAACGCGTATATTTCTACATAATGCCTGTTAGTTTGAAGTATGTACAAGTATATATATATATATATATTCATATTTATATTATAGTTGAAAATATGTTTGATATTTAGATATTCAAAATATGCCAAATGAAGTTATTCAACAAAATAAGACAATCTTACAATCTGCTCTGATATCAAATCATCACACGTTCACAGTTCCGTGCTATTCCGATGTTCCAGAACCTTTAAAAACCATAGCTGAATTCACAATTGCTAAAAAAAGCGTTTTTAATTTGGTAATATTAAATAATGAAAAAATGTTTATATTGTATATTATTCAATAATCATATTATAGCTATTTATATTTTTTACGTATTTATGTAATATACTGTAAAGATATATTAAACTTTAGCTTGTTGAATTAATAAACTCATAAAATTTCTCTAAATGTTTGTACTTATGTAGTGCCATATATATGAAGTTCTAGTTGCTATATATACGTAAGCTTAAATTATATGTTCGTAATACGTATTTTACCTATTAATTAAAATTAAATAAACTAATTATTAAATAAATTAATTATTTAATAAATTAATTATTAAATACGTTTCAGTATAGTTTGGGCTTGCTACAAAAGACTTTATTCCCAGTTTATGATGTTTTGGATATTTCAACTTTTCAGCAAACAGCGATATCTCTTATTTTAGAAAATATTTGGAACTCTAAAGAACATCAGGTATTAAATTAAATTATATTTACTTACACTTAGTTGGAAAATGAGTTTTCTTCTGCTTTTTTATCAACTATTAATCTTATGATACAAATTTATTTAAGGGAACTTAGTCTAGAACCCGAATTTATTAAAAAGTCAACTATTTGTATTGAAGATTTTAAAGATGTATACATATATAATACCCCGCGAAATAATTATGAATATGCATATGAGAAAAGCTGCATGGCTATTTTTAAAATACATAATCCAATTCTTTCTAATGAGAATATTGAAATTCCTGAAAAAAATGCAAGGTATATTGTGCAATTTTTTACACAAATTCCTTTGATTCCACATTACGGATTTTATTTATTGTTACATCTTATGCGTTCAAATTGCTCTACAGCTCGAAAAATTGCATATGCTACAAATTATGCTCTTCTAAAATTACCTAATATACAATCAAAACAAATTGCACTCGGTTTTATTATATTACAATGTATACAAACTACCCATTATATAGAAGCCGCTCAGTGTATACAGAAAAGAATATATAGGCAACCTCAAATGCTTGGTAAAAAATCTGAATACTGGGATCCAGATATCGTTTCTACTGTGTGGATAGAACAATCTTTATACAGGATTATTTGGATGTGCATATTAAAAAAAACAAATGAATTTATAAATTTGGACACAAAGTTGACATCTAAATTTACTAACTTATATCAATTTCCTAGAATTTTAACAGAAGCATTGCTTGTTATCGCATCAGGTAATATAATTACTTTATTAAATAATTCATAATATATATAAAATATAATATTAAATATAATAACAAATAAATATTAAATATAATATTAACTGTATATATTACGTATATTTAATTTATTTATTTATTTAACATTATTTAAAATATATATATTGTGTATATTGAATATAATATAAATATTTCTTATATTATTTATATATATTATTTATATTAAATATATATAGTCTGTATATGAAATATAATGTTATGTAATAATGTCATGTTTTAATATTTTGTGTATAATGTTTCGCACGTAATCTACATATGATAAATATAATATACCTATTACTTTGTATTTCAACTGTCTAATAATATAATGTTTGTAGTTATATGAGAATTAACTATTTTGTTCAATATTTTTTTTTCAGTGTATTATCCATTGTTTGTACAAATTGTGATACTCTGAAATATGTACTTATATATTTCTTTATAAAAAAACTTCTAATCTATATATATATATATATATATATATATTTAAAATTAATTTTCATTTTTTCAGAAACGAATATTTCACAAATATTTGAGCACGCTACTGATTTGTTAATAAATTGTAACTTGTCCTCATTAAGAAGTCTAAATTTATTACTAGAGCTATATGACAGCACAATAGATGAGATAGAATTTCAAAACATTCTGATTCATTCTTTACAAACAGTAATGTTTCAAATTATTATTACTAACAATTTTTTAGGTATTAAATTTTATAAATATTGCTGAATACAAAAATGAGCTTAGTCAAATGTGTACAACAGATATTAAAGCTAGTTGTGTTGTTCCTTATAATTTAATTTTATCTAAATTACTGCTCATTCCTGGCGGAGAAAACCAAGTTAAAGATGCTGTTACTTTGATAGCCAATTCTATTAGTGATAAAACATTTTATTTCCCTTATTTGTCCATATACTCCAAGTATGTCCCTAATTATATTTGTGTATACAATTGAAACAAGTTATAACATACTACATATGTATAACACCCACTCTATAAATAACTTTATTACATACTCATGTTTTTAAGGGTTAGTAGATATTCATATTATTTATCTGTTTATACACTAGCTAACTTATTGAACTAGTAGCATATTATAAAAAGAAAAGTGTCCCATATATATATATATATATATATAAACTAATTACTCTGTAATATGATTTATTATTATACTTTATAAAATTATTAACCTATAGTCAGTTTTAATAAATGCCTTACAGTGCTGAGATTTTGAAATTATTTCATGATTTGGTTGAGGAGCAAATTAATTTAAAGGGATTTTTTGAAGCTCTCTTGAACTGTAATGCATATAATTATTCGTTACTAGTTTTGGATGAAATGATATGCTCAGAAAACTTCAAAACAATGATGCCAGTATTAAATACTTATTTTGATGTATATACCCTTCTTCAAAAAAACGACAGACAAGTAACAGTATATATAGATTTAACATACATAAGCAGATATTTGTTGACTGTCTAACGAATTGTATGAAAAATACAAACGTAGGAAACCCATTTCCTAAACTATTTGGGAGATTTTTGTTACTTGTAATAATGCGAGTTCCTCCAGCAGTAAATGAAATTAGTGAAAATGTTCTATTTCCGTTACTATCCGAAAGGCAGAACATTATGTCCGATGACTTTATTACTTGGAAAGGTATCCAATCGGCCATAATACAGCTATGGAAGATTTATGAAACCGATAATAAGATTGAACTGCACAAACAATTATTCCACAAATTGTTGTCAATTCCAGAGTAAGTCAATATTTTTTGTCATATACATTTTTGTATACACATATATATATATATATATATATATATATATTATTTATGTTTCTTAATTAATTTAATGTTATATTAGAAAAATGTTTAACTCTATTTACCAAGAATTAAGTAAAATACCGACTTTTCAAGACAAATGGACGCAAATATGCAAAACTGAGAAAATAAATTAATTATTATTTATAATTTTCTGAGCTTGAAAATTCTGCTTTCATATTTTGAATATTCTGCATAATTGTGTCTTGAAATTCTTCGATTGACAGATTATGAGGAGTGTTTTTGGATTCTGGTTCCACTCCATGATCTTCAAACCACTTCAAAAGTTGTTTTGATGTTATTTTATCTGTTCCATTGCTCAATTTAAAGAACATTTCTTCAAGACTGTATTCAATATTCTGTACAAATCAATAATGTATATTTTCATATATATATATATATATGTGTATACGCATAGACATAAAGTTGGAGTAATTTTTTATTATATATTATTGTTCGAGATATCATATACATATATCAATTTAATGAAGCATATATAAAGCCTGGCCATCTATAGTACTTAAAAGTTATCTTTATGTATGGAAATACAGTTTTACTATTTTATGCAGAGAATACACTATTTTTCAATATTTTCATGTAAACAAATACCGACCCAACAAACATGAACTTATAATTTGTTTGGTTTTTTACTTCTATAAATATGTCCACGTTACTTATGAATTTATCAAAATAAACAATATCAGTTTCATAAACACGTTTCAACAAGAGTTTACATGATTCGATGTTGCAAGGAACTCTCAAGTATTTTTCTGTGTATTTTTGCAAATCACTGGGAGTTATAGCTTTATTATCATCTTGATCAATTGATTTAAACAATAACTGAGCTGTTGTTTCTGTCATAAAATAGTTCTTTATTAATTTACGTAAGAAAATATTATTTAACGAAACCTATAATAAAAAATTGATTAATTTTCTATTTTGTAAGAAAATATATACACACAAAAAATATTTTTTTCGAAAAATTAAACACCTTGTAATTTATTAAGAAACTTTAACTCTTTCCGTTTGATTATTAATCATGACTATTTCTTCTTTGAGATGTTCTACTTGAGATAAATTTTCAGTGGGAGGTTTGTATAAAAACAGACTTTTGACTTTTGTCATATAACTACCGTATTTATTAATATAGAAAAAAAACTTACTCTTCAATCATAGGCTCATACTGGAAAAATAAAGGATATAGTAAGTACTCAAATAGTATTTTAGCTCCCTAATCAAAACTTTTTACTATTTTTCAATTAATTCTTAACATATTGCTGAAAATATATAGTTTATGAGTTATAAAACTTTATAAGTTTTTGTGCATGTAATAGATAAAGACATTTGTAATTTCAAGAATTGGATACTCAAATTATTGTTTCCTAAACCTTTATCATGGTGTGATAAGTTATTTGGTATAAAATATTAGTTCAAATACATTCATTCACATATAATCATTCATGTATACATATATATAGCAATAATTGATTGTACATTCATGTGCATAATTACAATGTATATATATATATATATATATATATATATAGATTGTAATTAGATATATATATACATAAATATACATAAGTATATACATATATATATACATGTTTATATACATATATATATACATATATATATACATAGGAATAATTACAACAATTGTATTACTATAGATATAGCAAGTACTTATAATTGAAATTAGTGGGGTTTTCTTTTTTTTTAATAGATGCTTTATGGATTTTTCTATACATCAAAGTATACCCTCTAGTATTATTATGAACACATATAGCAATACAAATATTTATATATAAATAATATAAACTGTGAAATCGAATATCTTTATTTTTTATATTTTAGATATTTAAATTAATTATTATTCAAATTATTGCTAATTAGCAACAAATTATTTATTACCTGATATGTTGGGGAATATAACCATAGAAAAAAGAAAACTTTGGAAATGTGATACATAGGGATCCAAAAAAACAAAACTTTACTTATAGCGTCTAAAGCGGTCACCACCGAATAAATAATCCAGTAAATTAACCTGTATAGGTTTTACGTTTATTGACAAAACAATTGTAAGTATATAACTGGAACGTAATTTAATTTCTCTATGTAACTTCTTAGTCTCGAATATTTGAAAATTACATACGTTTAAAAAGAAGATACTTATGCGCGTATACATAATCACTTAATAACGCATAAAAAGAAGTATTAGTATACATATACATATACATATATAATAAATCTCTACTTTTGATAATATAATAAAATTATTATACAAAATTATATACATAAAAGTATGATTGTTATTATTTATATTATCTATCTGCTTTAATTAATTATAATTAATTTATTCATACACGTAGCTTAAGCAAAATACTAACTATAATTAAAATATACACATATATATATTTTTATCATACTTATACATATATATATATATATATATATATATATTTTTTTTTAACATCTATTTCTATATTTATTTATATTCTTAATATATATATATATATATACATATATATATATATTCTTATTATATATATATTCCTATTATATATATATTCTTATTATATATATATTCTTATTATATATATATTCTTATTATATATATATTCTTATTATATATATATTCTTATTATATATATATTCTTATTATATATATATTCTTATTATATATATATTC
>JAQIFP010000107.1:14798-25011 GCA_030141585.1 Ophryocystis elektroscirrha
ATTATATTATATTATATTATATTATATTATATTATATTATATTATATTATATTATATTATATTATATTATATTATATTATATTATATTATATTATATTATATTATATTATATTATATTATATTATACTATATTGTATTATATTATATTGTGTTATATTCTATTATACTAGATATATATATATATATATATATATATATATATATATATATATGAATAATATTATTATTACACAGACTTATAATACGGCATAAATAGTGATAATTAGTTGAGTTATTATCTTTATTATTTTTATCAGGATTTAGATAAGCAAATTGGTATCGGCTTTTCAATATCGTTTCCTTTACTACAAAAATCCGTAAACCACGGAATTTTGAAGATTTGGACAAAGGGATTCAAAACTGGATCTGCAACTCATGACCCTGTAGTTGGTCAAAATGTTTGTGCACTCTTGGAAAATGCTTTAGCTAGGCAAAAAATCAACGCCAAAGTTGTCGCTGCCATAAATCCTGCGGTAAAAAAAAAAAAAAAAATAAAAAATAGGTTGGTTCTCTTTTAGCTGGTATAATGGAGTCTAAAGCGACACAACGACCTTGCACAGTTGGTTTCATATTAGGCAATGGTGTTAATGGAGCTTATATCCAAGCAGACTCGGAGATGTACGGATATAATAGTGTAATTATTAATACGGAGCTAGGCAATTTCGACAAATTATTACCAAGAATTCACATTGATTATGAAGTAAGTATATAAATTTAAAAAACAAAAAAACTTTACATTACATTTTAATTGTGATTTGCGATTATTATACAAGAAAAAAACCAATTTTGCATTATCGCATAAAATATTTCTAAAATTTTATATAAATAATGTGTATACAATAATATTAATAAATATTTATATATTCGTATTAGTACAAAAAAAAAAAAAAAGTTTAACATTAATTTAATATAATACTGACAGATTGATTTTTATTCTGGAGCTCAAGGGCGTCAACTATTAGAAAAAATGACTTCCGAACTATATATTGGAGAAATATGTAGATTGCTTGTTTTGCAGATATTCCAACACGAGGCACCGTTGGGAGCATGGTAATTTTTTTTTTTTTTATTTTTTTTTTCAGCAAACCGTATTCGCTTTCATATGAGAACTGTTTCAATATTTTGAAAGATAAACCTTTGTTCTCTGAAACAGCAGAAATACTTAAATTACACTGGAATTGGGAGCTAAGAGATGAAGCTGCTCTAGGCATGATACACACCATAATAACTGCTGTATTCGAGCGTTCTGCGTCCATAGCTGCCACAGCTATTGCAGGAGCAGCTATGGCTAGTGGCTGTCTTCAACCAGCCATGGGGGGAGTAACAGTAGCAATAGATGGTGTATTATATGTACAAAACCCTATATACCAAACTTTCGTAAAAAAATACTTGGATATTATTTTGGAATATGAAACAGCATCCTTATTGACTCTACTGCCTGTCTCTAACAGTTCTGCACAAATGGCTGCCCGTTTAGTTTCATGTTTGTCCGAAAAATAAGCTAATTATCTCATAATTTGTGTATAGCAATATATACAATAAATTGACTACAAATATGCATGAAGATATATATATGTCCACATACATGTAAATATATAAAAGGATTCAACATAGGAATTGCGCGATATATAATAAAATATATTATTTTTATATTTTTTATAAAATAAATAAAACATTTATTTATTTATATATACGTAATATGTGTATTATGTATCAACAATATATAATGTATAAACAATTCATTATTTTCGTGTATATAATTGTGTATATGATTCAATGCATACATAATTTTTATTTAACTTTTTTTTTTATAAAAAAAAAGTAAAAAGTTATGATGATCAACTTCTTTTTTTTTTATGAAGTTATTATTTTCGATAATCTTTTGTAGAATTAGGATCAACTAACTGTAACAATGGAAAAAAAATTCACGAGGTATTTTATAGTCGTAATGTAGTTTAATTAGGATTGAGCCAGTGTACATTGACGAAAAAGGATTTAATAAGGAACATTTTTTAGTTCCGAAGCAATATTATGTAAGTATAATATTACTTAACAAATTAAAAAAAAAAAAGTTATATATACATGCATTTCACATGTATTTTTATTTAGAATGATATTGATACAGTTCTAATACCTCATGGTATGATTCTAGACCGTATAGAGAAATTGGTAAGAATAAATCTTTTTTTATTTTATAAAAATGAAAAGGCGGAAGACATTTCAAAGTACTACAATGGAAAAGAGCTTCATGTATTATGCGTTTTGAAAGGATCTAGGACATACTTTTCGTACCTTTTTAAATTTATCAATAAAGTCAACTCGTAAGCGCTAAATTTAGTTATAGAGACACATTAGAACAAGTGATAATCCTCGTGTACCTGCGTTCTTTGAGTATTATATTCGTTTGAAGAGTTATGTAAATGATTCTACAAGTTCCAATGTAACTTTTTTTTTTTTTTTTTTAATGAAAGTATCAAGGTTCAAATTAGCGATGAAGATTTGCGGCATTTAAGTGGTAAAGACGTGTTAATTGTCGAAGATATTATTGATACTGGACTTAGTTTAACAGTCTTATGCAAGCATTTAAGAGTATGAGTTAGTGTTCATAAAATTCTTTTTTAGGAAAATGTAAAACCAGCAAGTATACTGGTAACATCGCTATTAGAAAAAAGGTAAGAACCTTTTTTTTTTTTTTTTATAATTTATTAGAACAAAACTGAACAATGGCTTTAAAGGGGATTTTGTGGGATTCTCAATTCCAAACAATTTCTTAATAGGATTTGGATTAGATTATAATGAGATTTTCAGAGATTTGCCCCATATAAGTTCGATTTCACAATCTGCTATCGAAAAATACAAGATCAAAAATATTTAAATCTTTTTTTTTTTGTATATTTTTTATTATTATTAGACAAAATTAAATAAATGTCAATAAAATGTGCTAAAATATGGCACCTATTGTAGACAGAAGAGTGTAAAAATGGTAAAACTTTTTTTTTTTTTTTGTATATTTTAGATTACTGATGATTATTATGCAGGATGTTATAAAAAATATGCAAAATTAAGTAACGAACCATCAAATTCTGCTTTCGTTGAAAGCATAAGAATCAGAGCAAAATATCTTTCAGATGGAGAGATCATAGAAACAACAAATACTGAACCAGCCGTACTAGCTGCTTTACAGCTAGTTCAATTTTTTAATGTAAGAAAAAAAAAAAAAGATCAACTGTTGTTAGTCTAATGTAGAAAAAAAAAAAAGCTTACTGTATCAAATTATCAATACAGCACGTTCTAATGACCCAGTTGCACAGATGATAGCAGCATGTGCATTATCTTTCGGTGTTGTTCCAAATTTTATGTCAAAAGGATTTTATTACTCCAAAAATCCGAAGACGGATGAAATGTAGTTTTATAAGCATTTTATATCAATCTTTAAGTTAGTTTGTTTTACAAGTAATTTAGACAATTAGGTAGAATTGTAGTTTGCATGATTCTTTTTTAGGTTAAATTTATCATAAATTTAATTTAATTCAATATAATCTGATATTTTTGTAAATATACGTATTTATGTTTAGCTCACGCTTATCAATAAATTAACAAAAATTTGATTTATAATAATTAACTTATATAATAATAGTTATAACAATAAGAAAAATTATTTTTTTCAGTATAAAATTCATTGAAATCAGTTAGATTAATATGTCTAAAATAAGAATCCATACATAATGCAAATTATTATAATATAGAGGTTATATTTTCTAGTTTTTTTTTTTTTGCCCATAGATTATATCATATGTATCTTTTGTACTTGCATATAACTAAATGTATATAATAAACATAATATATTATGTTAAAAAAAAAAAAAGTTAAAGTTTTATATATAACCGTATATATAAGGGCGCAACAAATTATTGAATTTCAGGAGGCTACTCCTTGCTAACCAATATTTGCTAATAGACCGCTGCGATTTAATACCGGCAGTTTTAAATTCTATAACTTCCAATGGTCTTCTATTTCGTAAACTAATATCCAATTTGTGCCACCTATATAAGGTAAATATAAATTATTTATATGGCACCTCACAGGGTGAATATTTGAATATAATTAAAACATGCGATGAAATAAAGAGTCTGGGTGAGCAGTATGACGAATCTTTACTCCTAAAAACACGTTAGTGTTTTTTTTTTTTTTTTATTTTTTTTTAGAAAAAGCTGTTGCGTTTATGCATTTGAACGAATGGGAGAAAGCTATAGCAATATTTGAGAGTATGGAACAATCTGCTGTTATAAAAAATGAAGACATATTAGTAAATATGATAACTTGCTATGAATGGCTTGACAAACAAGAAGAAACTGATAAATGCTTCAAGTAAATAATTGATGTATTAAACTAAATCAAGGTTGCTTTTGGATCTAAATCCAAACCAACATTTAGTGCAAAGTATGCATAAATTAAAAAAAGCTGTTGAATCTATGAATTATAGAACAATTTAGTATTTTTTTTTTTTTTATTTTTGTTGGCCTATCTTAATCAAAAAAAAAAAAAAAACTAATATATGGCATCTAGTTATTCTAAAGCTGTTGCTGATATAAATCAAATATATGAGAGAAATCAAGAAGCTACAGTTTATGTTGGAAATTTAGATTCACGTACAGATGAAGAAATAATATGGGAGATATTCACACAAGCTGGACCCGTTAAAAATGTTCACATACCTCGAGACAAAATTACGGGAATGCATTCGAGTGATTTTAGTTTTTAGTTCATTAAATCTTCAGATTACGGGTTCGTCGAGTATCATTTAGAATCAGATGCTGAGTATGCTTTAAAAATTTTCAACATGGTTAAAGTTTATGGAAAGCCTATGCGTTGTAATAAAGCTGCTCAAGACAAACGAACACTTGAGGTATTTTATAATAAGAAAGTTTCATGTTATGAATAAAACCTTAAGATTAGAAGCTGTAAAGTAGAATCTTTAGAATAAAAGCTTAAGAGTAGAAGCTTTAGAGTAGAACCTTAAAAGTAGACACTTTAGAGTAGAACCTTTAGAATAGAAACATAATAGTAGAGTTTTTCGAGTAGAAGAGTTTTAACAGAAATAATGGAAAAATTTGTTGAAAAGCTTTTTAAAAAAAAAAAAAGTAAACTAAAACCCTTTTGTGAGAAAATTTTGCACAGATTTTAGATTACTAAATATTGGTTTAGCTGTTTTTATAATGAATTAAATTGATTTGTGCTAGGTTGGAGCAAATTTGTTTATTGGTAACCTTGATCAAGATGTGGATGAAGCATTATTATACGACACAATGTCGGCTTTTGGAAATGTTCTTACAGCTAAGGTAAAAAAAAAAAAAAAACAACAAAAAAAAGGTAATGAGAGACCCGGAGACTGGAGAGCACCGTGGATTTGGTTTTGTTGCATTTGATGCATTTGAATCTTCTGACGCCGCATTGGCAGCTATGGACAATCAGTTTTTATGTGACAGACCGATTCATGTATCATATGCCTATAAGAAAGACACTAAAGGTACTCAAATCGAAATAAAATTTGCTTAGGAGAAAGACACGGTAGTGCAGCAGAACGGCTTATTGCTGGTAGCCGTAGTACTTTGCTTAAAGACCAACATCACCAACAACTAACAACAAATGTGATGTCCACAATGATGACAAATATGATGCCGGCTCCTCCTATGTTTCCCACTAATATTATGCCTCAACCACCAAGGCCTCCGTTTCCCACTCCATTAGGTAATTAGACCAAAATATTGATTTCTATAAATAGTTCCCATGGCACAGCAACCATTTATGATGCCTCCTATGCCAGGGCCTCCAATGATGATGCCAATACCTCCTGGCATGCCTCAGCCTCCAATGCCTCCTCCTTTATAAATGTTTTTTTCGAATATCCATTGCATAACTATTCAGCCTATATATATTAAGCATCATAAGCGTAATCTCATATGTTGTGTATAAATTTAATTTTAGCCATACAGCGTTTACATTACACAGTCAGTGCAGTTTTATTTTTATATACTTGAGACATTAAAGTCAATTATTTTAATTCTCAGTAATTATCTATCCATAAATATATTAAAAATCTACTACCGACAATCAATTTCCTTTTTTTTTTTTTATTAAGATGTATATATATATATACACGTACATTAAGTGTATGTTTATGATGATGTGTATATAATAAATATACATTCTTATAAAAAAAAAAGTATTATTTAAAGATAGGTTTAAAATATTATATCATGCGTGTGTGAAACAAAAACCATATTCAGACTGACGTGCAAAATCGATTGCATCATAATAATTTCAGATGCAAATTACCCTTTGATTATTGTTGTCATCATATAAACAAGAAAAAAAAAAAAAAATGTTTCAAAACGCAGGTTGAACAAATAATAAACTATTTGTTCGGTTTTTCATTTTGCCTTAATTTTGCCCATATTCAAGTGTTCATGTAACACATTGTATAGTGATCTAAACTTAGTATGGGCTATCTAAAGTACACTTTTTTTTTTTTATAAAAACTGGCTACTGATATTAGTCTTACCCTGTAATAAAAACTACTATACATATATATAGACGTAACGCAATCTGTTTTATATAGCTGACGGAAATAGTACGTTAAACAAAAACTACTTTGAAGGGCGTCTAGCTCAAATGGTAGAGCGCTCGCTTAGCATGCGAGAGGTACTGGGATCGATGCCCAGGTCGTCCATTTTTTGTGGGGTTTTTTTTGAATATCGCCTTATTTTTAAATAATTTATCAAAAAACTAGTAAAAAAATAAAAGTTGTTTATAGTTTTGACAAATGTTGAAGCATACGGAAACCCTTTACAAAAGCTTTTGCAGGATTTTTACATAGATTTGAAAAAGCATTAGAATTTATGATAATACATGTTCTTTGAAATACCTTGGCACAATTATAGTACTAATTTTTTTTTTTTTTTTTTTTTTAAATGATTACCTCAAGAATTATGAAACAGCATTCATCCTCAGGCAACAGTTTTCTTATACCCTCAAATTTCTACCTTTATAGAACACCAAGAAAAAAAGTATACCGCAAAATTTAAAAGTTTCGGTACTCTTTGCATATCCGTCCATGAGTATGCGTTTAAAGACTGTATTTTATTGTTAATATAATAATTTATATTATTAATAACAAAGATAATAAATCTTACATGTTTCAATTCAATATTGATTTTTTTAATGTCACTTTTAATCACAAGCGTCTAGCTTTCATTTTTTTTTTTTTTTTTTTATACTTGAAGATCTTGAGACAATTGCAAGGATGCAGGTGCTGCGTCCCCTGTAACATGATTCAAAAGCTGGCAAGGGATTTTTGATGAACAATAGTTTGTCTAATGAAGAAATGTTATTCAAAGATTTAATAGCGAAAAAATAAAAACGTAAAATTTTTATTAATAATTCTGTCCAAAAACTATCTTCTTACAAATGTTTTAAAAATTATATGATCATTTTCACTTTCGAGTGGTTTCTCTAGTTCCTTAAAAAAAATTTGGGTTTTTTTTTAATTACTGTATATGTTTGTGCAAGTTGAACCGGAGGTGCAATATTCGTTTGAATTTCACTCTCTTTAACATCACAAACACAACATGCTGTAAACATTCATAAGTTTTATTTTAGGTAAATGAATAAAAAAAATTTCTGGTCCACATTATAAAAATTAAGAATCTAAGACTTTACTTTAGATGCTGGTTTATATAAACCACACTTTTTCATCTATTAACCTAAAAAATAAATAATTTAGCATTCAATATGATATTTTCTAGTTAAACAAGTAATATTTTTTTTTTTTTTTTTTTTTTTTACAATTTTTTTTACTTACATAATTTTATTTTCACTCTGCAGTTTTTCAAGTCCGTAAACGAATTGATCCCATTTGAATTTTTTGGAAGACAGAGACTCATTAATCTAAATATGCAATATGTTATAATCTCGTTCGAATATTTTTTTAATTGTTTACCTCAAGAAATAAATCTCTAGGTGCTATTGCTTCTCCAGAAGTTTTTTTGTGTATTTGCGCTATACATTTCATTAAGAATTTATATCTTTTTGTGGATAATAATTGTTTCTCTTGTATACTGGAAGGATCGTCGCTAAGATTGTTGTCCATGTCAGCGTCTGGAAGAGCGATTAAGTCTAAAAACATTTAAAAAAAAAAAAAAAAGATTACTGGTTTCTTCACTCTCTAAGTTAGCATCAGTAGTTTTATTCCTATTTAAATGTTAAATAAAAAAAAAAAAAACTTACTTTTTATGAAAAGAAACTTCAGGAATATCTCTTATTTTCATCCCAGTAGAAGTATAACCGGGAGGTATCGTACCCGTTAGTGAGTATAAAAGAAGAGCTTGAGCTTCGGCTGCATCTTCTTCATCTATTTCAGTTTTCAACTTTAATTTTGCATGGGCAGTCGCTAATCGAACACAAGCTTCAAGTGTTCGCGTAGTTGGAATTGCATTTGCACTTTTCGCTAATGACTGGCGCAAATTAGCGTAAAATTCAGCTATACTTTTAACAGCAGCTTCTGACAGAACAGGAGACTTCCTTGTCGTTTTAGTATAGTAAATATACTTTTGTAAAAATTCAACAGATAACACTTTTTGTGTATTTGAACTCCTAGAACAGATATATTAACATAAACGCATATATCCAAAATCACGAAAAAAATACTTGTTAAAATTTCATATATATATATATATATATGTATATGTATAATAAGACTTATTTTTTATTTATCTCTATTAATTAGTGAAATTACTTTGCTACACTTGAAGTAGGTATACAACTAATTTCCCAATAACGCGCATCTCCTTGTTTTTTTTTAGTTTCTATTGTGGGCTGGATAACTCCCCAAACTTCATCAGATTCTGACTGATTATTATTTTGGTGGCGTAAGTATTGATCACATTGCTGAAGCTGTCGAATTACTTGAGAGCAAATAAGACGATCATTTTCTGCTGTTTGATTATCTCTATTTATTTTTTTTTTTTTTTTTTTTTTTTTACCTTATTATAAATATAAGATCAAAACGAGATAAAAGAGAGTCTGGGAAAGTAATTTGACTTTTTAAAGAAATTGAAGGGTCAAAAGAGCCGTAAACAGGATTTCCTGCAGCAAGTATTGTCGTCCTTGCTTGTAATGAAGTTTGAACTCCTGCTTTATTGATTGATACACGTTGTTGTTCCATAACTTCGTGAATAGCAACACGGTCTTCAGAATTCATTTTGTCAAACTCGTCTATGCAAACTAAACCACCATCTCCTAAAACCATGGCTCCCGCTTCAAGTCTACGTTCATGAGTATCTAAAAAAAAAGTCCTGTATGCATAAAAAATACCTTTATCCATTGTAACTGCTGCTGTAAGTCCAACACCGGAAGAACCCCTTCCAGTGGTAGAGAGTGAAAGAGGAACCAAATTCATAATAAATCGTAATAATTGCGATTTACCACAGGAAGGATCACCTTAAAAATTATACATAAAGAAAAAGTAACATTTATAACGCATAATATTTGCACTATCATAAGGTCATCAAGTATTATTTTTTTTATATTATTAATCAATATATCCTATAATTAGTATATAAATAAAAATTATACAAAAAACCCAGAGGGAAATAAAAAATTTATTGGTTCAATAATCCATTATGATAATGCTATATATCAACAGCTTTTTCCAATAATTAAATATATTTATATATAAAATTATGTATACATATATATATACATTTATATATACACAAAGTTATATATACATAAAGTTATATATACATAAATTTATATATACATAAAGTTATAAATACATAAAGTTATATATACATAAAGTTATATATACATAAAGTTATATATACATAAAGTTATATATACATAAAGCTATATATACATAAAGTTATATATACATAAAGTTATATATACATAAAGTTATATATAGATAAAGTTATATATACATAAAGTTATATATACATAAAGTTATATATACATAAAGTTATATATACATAAAGTTATATATACATAAAGTTATATATACATAAAGTTATATATACATAAAGTTATATATACATAAAGTTATATATACATAAAGTTATATATACATAAAGTTATATATACATAAAGTTATATATACATAAAGTTATATATACAT
>JAQIFP010000107.1:25111-51817 GCA_030141585.1 Ophryocystis elektroscirrha
TATACATAAAGTTATATATACATAAAGTTATATATACATAAAGTTATATATACATAAAGTTATATATACATAAAGTTATATATACATAAAGTTATATATACATAAAGTTATATATACATAAAGTTATTTATACATAAAGTTATATATACATATATACCGTGCAAGATTATATATGATTAGATAAAAATTCAAGAAAATTTAAATTCGAGAATGCGATTAAATATATAATACAATGTGTTTAACTAGAAATGATTTTTGTTAGAAATTACCTATAAGAATAATATGAATGTCTCCTCTCAAGTTCATTCCGTCTTCTAACTCTTTACGCTCGCCCCCCAATAATTGAAGCATCAAACCTTTTTTTATTAAATCGTGACCACAAATAGAAGGAGCTATAGACTGCGAAAGTATTTCGAATGCATCTAGTCGAGCGGCGATTTCGCGGATCATCTGGATATCTGTTGGAGATATGTCTGGAGTCAATAAATGTTGTTTCAACAACTTCACATTGTTGGCAATAAGTAACGCTTTACTAATTCCAGAACTTTTGCTCCCATCACGTTGAACAATAGAACGGTATAACCCAAAAATTCTTACACGATCTCCTGGCTTAACAGAATCGACTAAATCATTTTCTAACACAACTTCAACAGACCTAAAGTAGAATATTTAAATATTACACATATAAATGAATTTTTTTATTGATGTAATCATGTATGAACTCCCTGTCGTGAAGTATAGATAATTATTCAAAATTCATGGAATTCAAAATTAAACACAAATTCAACACGAGATTTATTCTATAAATTAATGATACTATGTTCAGTTTAATTAACCAAAAACACATATTTATTTGGTGCAAATAAATAACAATATTAAGAATAAAAAAATTTTATTTTGAAAAATCTTAGTATAATATATTTATGTCTTTATGTATAGTATACAACTAATATGAATATTCACCTAGGCAATTGTCCTGTGGGTGCCGACTCTGGCATTTCCTGTAAAGTGACGGTTTGCTGATCGTAAAAAGTCGATAAGCCAAGTTCTAATTGCATTGGATTTCCATTTTTGTCTGTTTTTGGAACACCCCTGTTGAAAAGTTGATAATCTTTCCTCAGATCAGAAATTCCATAATTTTCTCTGGATATTGTAAAAAATGATTCATCAGCAACATAAACTCCTTTTGCCAGTCTAGGTCTTGATAGCATACCTAATTATACTTTTTGTTTATTGAGAACATATAAGTCTATGGTATGCATTGGTATTAACAAATCAATGGTTGCAGCTAAATAGTTTGTCTATAAAGTTTAACCTATATATAGATAATATAATTAGATTTGCCATTTATATACAGTATATATTATAAAAGTACATTTGTTATACACCTACCCAAATACTTATATTCATGTATTTATATCTACATATATATATATATACTAATATATAATTACACGTAGTATATATATATATATATATATTTATATTATAGTATATATATATACATATATACTATATTATACCATTGTTGAATATATAAGATTTATTGAAATTATTGTTATTTTTATAAGTGTTACTATAACTGATTGAATAGATACTTACACCGCGTTACAATGCCTTCAACACAGACAAGCTTATTAACCAAACGTGCACATAAACCACGGGGCGTAACAGTGTGCATGCCTAACCAGTCTTCAATACCTAAACGTGGAGGATGTTTCTGTGAAAGAAAAAAGTAACAACAAATGTCCATATTAACTTACGATGCCATTCTCTGGTACAGATATTTTAGAATTGAGCACAGATTCGTATACTCTTTGATATCCTTCTTCACAAGCGGCAAAATACAATAGTGGATTTTGCAATGTCCTACACTTTTTGTATACTCCAATAAAAACATAAATTATGATTAATATAATGTATATTGATGTATATATACTTCAAACTTGAAAGCTTATTATATTATGCCAAAATAATAAATGTATATTATAAAAAATATGCTAAATTATTTTAAATCTATGTATATTGAAATTATGCTTACGCCGATGATATTTTGAAACCTAGCTTTTCAAAATGAGACAAATTGAGTATTAGACGTGATTTTCCTTTCGTTATTAAATCTTCAATAGTTTCATAAAACTCATCCTAAACGCTCGGTTATACAAATAATTCAGAAAAAAACCCTTTATTATAACATAAATATATTATATACACACTTTCTAAAAATATCATACATATATTGTCATATATTTTTTATTATATTATTATTAGAGTGAATAAAAATAAATTATACACATATACATGCATATAGATTGAGCCAATTTGTCTATTCTTTGAATGCATACTAATAAACTTATATACCATGTATATAACGTCACTAATTGCATCGCTATGTATATATAATAAGTATTTATATAAATATATATATTTGCAATTATACAATACAGTAATAATGTAGAAAACTTCAGATAATTATAAGCATATATCTATTTTAATTTGTTTTTAGGACTATATATAATGCTAAGAAATTATTAAGTGTATTGGTCTCCATTAGAATGTAAACAATATAACGTACAGTTTCATTAAGTAGCTGGTACATATTGTTACTAATCTGTTGATACAGCTCAAGATCATAGGTTGAAGACATTGTGCTGAGAAGTTATTGAAACAAAAATTTCTCTGCGGTTGTCAGAAGAATTTAAAAATTATTTTAAATCAAAGAATCATTATATACAGCGTTAAAGTGTTATAATTGAGTAAATTACTGTTTTGTCTACATTTGTTTTCCAAATTGCAGGTAAAAGAATCTGTTCAAGAAAAATGCCAAAAGAAATAACAAATTTAAGACTATTTTTTGAGCTAACTAATAAAAAAGGCACTAAATGTAAACATTATTTGAATATTATTAATTATACAGATATCACTGTGCACGAGTCTAAATCCAAAATCAAAGATCGTCAAATAACAAAATTTAAGTTACGTAGACCCGACTATTTATATACCATTTCTGTTGAGGGTAAAGAAATGGCTGATAAATTAATTAAGAGTCTTCCACAAAGTAAGTCAACCTAATTTCTTTGATCTAATTTATTATACATACTTATAAAATAATAAAATACTGATATGTAAAAAAAAATTAATTTTGGCATTTTTATAGTCATATAATGCACATGTTATATTTGTTTGATATAGTGTATATATCATGTGTTTATAATATATCTATTAATACATAATAATTCTTTGTATAATATATTAAAAAATATTTTTAAGCTACTTTGTAATAATACATTAAAGACTATATATAACTGACGTGTATAAATTGTCTTTTGAATTGCTCAAACTATTCAATAATTTCAACAGTATTAAGCAAATATACATAAATTATCAATACTTCGTATATTTGATACAAAAATTATCACTTTAGACTTACTTCGCACTGCTGGAGCAAAAAAGAAATAGAGGTTTACAAATTGTCGAAACACCGTGGATCTGTAGAGTTTAGCTTATCAAACGTATTTTCTGGTTTTTCTTCCTCAACTTGTTGAGGCGGTTTGTCTATAAAAATATAATGATAACACTCAGTTTGCTAAATACACAGAATTAACTTACACACTGTGGTTATAATTTCTTGTGGAAGTCTCATTTTCCCTTTAAAAATTTTGTTTTCCATAGCTTGCTTATTTTTTATAATTCTCTCTAGAGTTTCCTCATAAAACTCTTCAGATTTATGCTTGTAACCTTCTGCGCACGCGTATGTACACCTTCTTATAAGTTCCGCTTTGGATAAAACTACACAGCAAACGTCACATCCAGTCTCGGGTTTTATTTCACAGCTACAATTTTTAGGGACATCTGATATATGTCCGACATGAGGACATATCCGATAATCAGCAAATATATCGCTTTGTAATGTATATACAATATTGAAAAATATTAAAAATACATGATTTACCATAAATAAGAATATTTATAATGTATATGTAAAAGGGAGTACAAAAAATAAATAATTGTATATAAACTCGACACTGCACAAAATGTATTTTCTCAAAATTTACATTAGATCAATTATGATCTGCGTAGCAGCTATGCAATGCATTACAAAGTTGAAGTTATATTGTGTGTAATTGTTCTTTAGTGTTACACAACTTTTAATATACTATATACTAAGATGAGAAATATTTGAAAATCCTCAAAGGGACCTTATGAATCAGATACTATTTTAAGAATATAAAATGATTCTTAAAAAACTTAAAGAAGAGCGGAAACAAAAAAAAAAGGAAAAAAAATTTATAAGTGGTAACAGCAAATCTAAAAAGCTCAAATCTCGTTTAATATATTCCTATAAAGATAATAAGCCAGCACGGGTGGAGCTCACTCCAGAATTTATGGATCCTGGTTCCACCTCAGCTTCAGACAATGAAGCTGACTTCAATCGTATTGGAAATGTACCATTAGATTGGTATAATTCGTTAAAACACATAGGTAATCATCATTTCGGATGCAATTCAATAGACACGATATAAATATTATCTTTCTTTCTTATATATATATACACTTATTTAGGTTACACATCTGAAGGAAAAAAAATAAAGAAAAACATTGAAGCACCGGATTTAAGAAAATTATTAAATGACCCTAATGACTCTGATGCGTGGAGAAATTTAGTGGATGTGAAAAATCAACATGTTTACCGATTGACAGATGAAGATATAGAGATTATAAAACGTGTACAATCTAAGAAATTTCCTGACTCCACTTTTGATCCCTACGGACCTGATTCTTATGTCGAATTTGATAATCCAGAAGAAGCTATACACCCAACCATTGATAAACCAGTTCCAAAAAGACGTTTCTTACCTTCTAAACATGAAGTCAAGAAAGTGTTGCATTATCTAAAACTAATTAAGCAAGGCAAACTTACTTTTAGCCAGCCGTTACCTCCTCAAGTAATAAATCAAATAATGATAATTTATATCATTACTTTTTAAATTTATGAATATACATCATGTGAGCCTAAAAAGATTCACCAAAGCATGTATATGCGTATGTATATGGGATATATAATCTTATATAATACTTAGATAAGCATGTTAATTTATAATGAATTATTATATATTTATATATGAAAATTACCATGTATAAATATATTAAACTAACATATATATATATATATATATATATATATATATACGTATAATCATACGTATAATATGTTTTAATTTATTACAAGCTATATAATATACTATGAAATTATTCTATTAGGTATACGATTTATGGGGCAAGAACATATTTACTTATTCTGAAACTGACAAGATTAAGGGTCCGCCATCAATTCCAGCTCCGAAAATGACGTTACCAGGCCATGGCGAGTCTTATAACACTCCCGATGAGTTTATGTTTGATGAAGAGGAAAAAAAAGCTTGGGACGAGAACGAGGATAATTTAAAAGGAGTAGAGCCGAAACAATACGACTGTTTACGACACGTGCCAGCTTATTCAAATTTGCTTAAAGAAAGATTTGAGCGGTGTCTAGATTTATATTTATGTTCTAGATCAATTAAGATGAAGATGAATGTAGATCCAGCCTGTTTGTTGCCACCTCTTCCTACAATAGAAAATTTAAAACCTTTCCCCAGTAAACTTTCGGTGACATTTGAATCCGGTGACTCATGTAGGTTATTTGAATATAAATCAACATTAATATAAATGAACTTGTATAAAATAATTTATTTATTTAATTATACAGTTATTTTTACTACAAATAGTAAATCAATATTATTTCACAATTAATCAGTGATGATTTATGGATAATAGATAAAAAGTTGAGCTAATTTAATTACGCATGTTCAAAATGATTATTTGAATTAGAACGCTATATAATAATTTTTAAATTGTAGTATAAAATGCATACTGTATATATGAATTAGTTTAATTTTTTAATTGATCTGATAATAGCTTCAAATCTATAGATTCGGCCCCTAATTCCTTATGCTTTGATCCAAAAGGCACTTGTTTGGCTGTTGGACGTAAAAATGGAGTGTTAGAAATATTTGATGTTTCTTCTTCGCGCCTTATTTGTAATTATAAAAGTGTTGAAAGTCCAATTACTTGTGTACAATTTAACCCAGTATATCCGTTCATATCTTATACACAGGAAAACTTTGTGTACTTCATATATTTGAAAACGTCTTCAGTTATGACATCAGAAGCAGAAGAAACATTGAATAATATACTCCAAATTAATAGTGATGCAAATGACGACGCTTGGGAAAAAATTTCTAGTCTGAACGACAAAAATAACTCCTGTATTGGATGGAAAGTGAATTTACACGCTACAGCCACAAATGTCGTGTGGCACAAAAAAGGTTTATACGCAGCTACTGTATGCCGCTATGCAACTTCCCCTTCAAATCAACTCGCTTTACATTCTATTCGAAAAACTAAAACCATACACCCCATACGCTTCAATTTAGACGGTAAAATAACTGCCGTTCAGTTCCATCCTTCTAAAAATCTTTTATATATTGCTCCTCAAAAAAATGTTCGACTTTATGATCTCACTAAAAGTACATCTGGTTCCAAAGGTGGTAAATTGGTTACGAAATTTACAGGTATGCTTAAATTGAATTAGCATTATGATATAATTTGTCAAATTGCAATAGATTCAATTTAAATTAAATTTTGCGAATTTGATTAATTGTTTGCGTTTAAAAATATTTCAACTGGAATATGAATCATAATTAATTCCAATAAATATATATATATATATATATATATATATTTTAGAATGTACTCAAAATTAAAATTTTTTTTTCTGTATTTATATGAAACGTAACCAAGTTTTGTGAAATACTAATTTAATTAAAAATAAAATAGCTTACAAAAATTTAAATTAATTTAATTGTAGGTATCGATTCTATTGAGTCTTTGGCGGTTCATCCTTCAGGAGAAGTTTTTGCTGTTGGTGGAAATAATCACCGACTTACATTTTATGATTCTGATCTTGGTCAAAAACCGTACAAAGTATTAAGGTACGTACATAAAGTAATTTATAATGCTATTCAGAAACCATACTGATGCCGTCAATAGCGTTGGGTTTCACAATTCATATCCTCTCATGTACTCTGGCTCTACTGACGGGTAATTTTGTAAAATTATATAGGAACTATATAGTAGTCTTTCATTGAGATAGTTACATCATGGATTAGTGTATCATTTAATTAATTAGACAATAACTTTTTGTATAAAAAGCTTACTTGCATGATAAGTAGTAAGTCAAGCACGAGAACATACTTCATTGGTCTTATAATAGTATTCTTTATTTTTCGGCGAAATATGAGAAAATATATTTATTATACATTTCGCGTATTTAAATAGATATAAATCAGTAATCGTTAAGCTTATTAAAACTTATATATAGAAAAAGTATACCACTCATCACATATATTCGAAATCACTGGAAATCACATATAAATGTTTATATGTTCCAGTATTTCATTTACATAGCAACATGTATTATTTAGCTGAAAAACTAATTGCATAGATTACATGTAATTTTGATAATAAAATTTGTGTAGCTTTGTGCAAGTATTTCACATTGCCGTTGACCTGGATATGCTCTCGCCACCAACAATTATTCCTGTGAATAAAATAAACATTTCTAAAGCATTTGAAGAGCCCAAAATGCAAGGAGTTATAAGTTGTACATGGCATCCTAAACAAGCTTGGCTTGCAGCGGGAATTTCAAGCGGCCACATTGGATTGTTCGTTTGATAAAGCAAAGATAATTTGCCAATCCTCTTCGCTATCAGACGAATAAGTGAGCTTTTGGATTTCTTCAATATCTGAATCCGCCTGACCACATTATCAATTACAAAATATATCACAAAACATGCTTTATTGTAAATTCTTGAAAAATTATAAATATATACATTTACATAAATACCTATATATATATGTATATATATACAAACAAACAAAACTAGTTATCCTACTTTTTTATTGGTCTAAAATTTTCAATATTGCATACCTCTCCAAGTACAATGCAGCCAGATTGACCAACAATTCTTTCATTACTCTCAGGAACACTATAATTACAAGTATCTACTATAATAACCTTACTCAAAAAACTTGTCGAGTTCATTTTCTGCCCAATCATTTGTAATTGTGTTTTGGGATGTTGTCACCACTAATCAATTAATATCAAACTTTTTTTTTAAATATGTCGTTATAATAATGTATAACTGGCTTTATACAGATTTACCCATTAGATATTTAAAATTAATTAATTTACCAATCCAACTTTTTCATTAGATGGTGTATAAAATATATTCAACATTAATCTAACTAATCGAACTTGATTTAATCATAACAATCAAATCTGTAAACTTATTTATAGATCATACAGAACTTGTTGTATGTTTGACAAAGAAGTCTTAAATTTCTTTTTAATGTATTTACTAATTGATAATATACTATATCATTAAAATATATACAGATTATATTCTAAATATATATATATATATATATATATATATATATATATATTATTAAAGTATTCATTACCTCGTTTGGATTCTACTTTCTTATAATCAGTTATTAAAAATCTATTATCTTTATTAGCTTCATTGATGAATTTCGGTACTCCTAAAGTATTACTATTTTTTGAAGGGCTCTAAATATAAAAATATGCAATATAAGTTTCCATTATATATAAATTTTGCACACTATAAATAATATAGTATATATAGAATACATGAATTATCAATTATAGTATATTTATCATTAATTAACATATATATATATGTATATGTATAATTTAATTAAATTTATTGTTAAAATTTGATTATAATTTGATATTACTTGAATAATATTCCATAGAAGTGTACCATAATCAGAATTTTTCATTTTTTCAAGCATAAGATCCGAATACTTGTTTATGTTTTTATTAATTTGGAAATCTTTAGCAAAATGAGCAGTAAATTTATCGAATTCATAAACATATAGCTGGTAATACATAGAGGCTGTAATTTTGACCAAATACAATTTACTAGCACATAAGTGATGTAAAAGAGATTTCCACAGTAAAACAAATGAATCAGAAGGAGACTCGGATAAAGCTAAGAGATTTGCACCCATATTTAAGAGTTCAATCTGTGCGTTGAAGTCGAGTTTATTTACATTTTTTGCCAAAATACTAAAAACAGCTTTGGAAATATTAGAATATTTGATGGCATAATTATTTAATAAACTGATCAATACATCCATGCCAATAATTTTATTTGTTTCATTTGACGTTTTTTGACTGAGAAGCGCAGCATGCGATTCTATGGACTTAAATAGTACTTTTATAGTTGAAATAAATGCATTTAATAGTAAATCTTTGCTAAGCTTTACTTTTTCTAAGCTTAATATACTCCAAATAGCGTTTTGTGCTGGATTTATGATTCCCATATACTGCGATGTCAGTAAATACTGCAAAATTTTCATTAAAACCTCTCGAATAGTATCTTTGGAAAAAACGTTTAAATGTAATCGAATTTGTACTATCTCAACTAAACTGGTAAATAAGAGTTCGTAACAATTTTTATTTTCCCCTAAAAAAATGTATTATTTATTTAATGTTATTTTCAATGTAAATTAATTAATTATATGTATGATATATTATATCATATATATAATTTTGTCTATATATATGATACAATTTTGAAAATGTAAATATTTTTGATACATAATATCTGTACAACAAATAATTTAATAATCGTTAATTAAATTAACTTACAGTTCCAATGTAAGGCAGTGAATATATATGCGATTACATTATCGGCTGGAAAGTCTACAGACATAATAATAAATTATTCGAAAATTTCTTTATTTAATTTTCACATTTTGAATAAATGTGTTACCCATAATATTTAAGCTATATAAACATAATTGAAAGATAAAAGTATAATCAAAAAAGTATAAATAACAAATTTACTCACGTAAATAAATATGATTACTATTAGATGCTGGTTTTACCATTAAAGTGCGCAAATCGTTTCCATAGTAAGAGTTTCAAGTTTAGCATAGACTTTGAGTCGTCAGGCATTAACCAAGTAACGTTCAAGTATTTTCTTATAGAATCTAATTCCTTTGTGCGATAAGATAAAACGCACATTATTTCAAACAATGTTATTTGATGAGTTTTAGTAATGCAAATTTGATGCGTTACATTATTCAAATAAACCTGAAATCATACATTTTTATACAAAACTTTAATCAAATTGTTAATATATATATATTTGTTAATTTAGACATGAGTTATTTATAAGGGGATAACTAACATGATGCATTCAATAATAATAATAATAATAATAATAGTATTAATTAAAATATTAATAATAATATAATAATAATAATAATTTCAATACTATAATTATAATAGTAATTATAATAATTAATTTTTGGATAAATATCCTCAGAATTTATAATTTTAATTTTTTTGTGATCATATTTACAACAATTATGTTAAGTCAAGATCTATCTAAGTATATTACAAATAGTAGTATAAGCAATTAATGTAAAACAGTGTATTAATATAATTCAAAATAATTCAATATTACTTGCGGAAGATATTCGTCATTTTTCATAGCAAAAATACCAAAAAAGGCGGCTGCAGCTACAGCCGTTGATGGAGACATTGTCAGTGCTGTTATTTGTATAATAAAGTATTCTTTAAATTCCGACTGCGTTGTTCCGGTCAAAAAAGTCCGAAAATAGAAAGTAATAAGTACTAAGAAAATGTAATTATTATGTGAACAAAAAATATTAAATTATTTCTTTAAATTCACTAAATAATAATTATAATATCTAAGTTTATAATTTTTTATGAAAACAATTCACAACATATGCTATTCGATATTAAAAACAATTGGTTGACATTATATTAAGTTATTTATTATCTTAATTATAAATTCCTCGTTAATTTTATTTTCTTCATAATAAAAGCATTTAAATAATCAAACACCCATATGTATAAGTATGTGAATAAATAAATTATTTAATAAAAGTAAATTAGTTTTTATTTAATATAAAGTACCGTGACATATATACATACATACATACATATATATATAATAATAATAATAATAATAATAGTAATTAATTAAACAATAATTATTTTTGAGTATTGTATTTAAATTAAGATATAATAACCTACTAATTGCATTTAATTGACCATATGGAGTTAATTTAGGTAATTGTTTAATAATTAGTTGTATATGAGGATGAAAAAATGAAAGAACTGGTTCTGGTGACTCTATTCCATATTTATTGAGAGTTGATTGACAAGATTTATCAACACAATTAAATACTATAGGATATAAGTAAGCAATTTTTATGATAGATTGAATTGCTGCACTGGCAACCATAACCTATAAAAATGATATATTTACTTCAGACTAATTTAGAGCTAATTTTTGTTGTTTTAATAATGTAATATATATATATATATATATTATTACTTACTTCTATGTCAATAGCCAAACGGAATAAAACATTATTTAACAAAAACCCAACGGAATTGCTGGATATGTAAGCTATTTTAGGGCAGGACTGCGCAACCATTAATTTAATCCATGGAGATGTGTCTGTAGCTCCCTACGTTATTTGAGCTTATTAATACATTTACCTGACTAAGATACTCAAGTTCAATGGGAACTATTCCTCGCACAGAAATAGATGTCTATATCTCAAATAAATATATAAGAAAATACGTTAAAAAAATATATAAAATTTTTACATATTTCTGCAACATATAGGTAAGATTTGTATACGACATAAATTAATTTAATATTACGAATCAAAGCTATATACGTATACCTAGGTATAAATAATAATAATTTTTGTTATATAATTTTTTTTTAATAATATAAAATTTTGTTTTAATTTTTCTTACTAATAAACGAATAGCCCATCCACGAATTAAACAATTTGGAGAACTGATATCTTTTTGGAGACCATTAACTACAAGAAGTGCTGTGGATTCAAGTACAGCTTGAGGACAATTTTGACAAACAAGGTAAATGTATAAATAAACGAGAGCTTTTAAATCAAGATCAGTAGTGTTTATTATTTTAGCTACTTCTGGTAAAAATCGTTGTATAGGTGTATCCGATAATCTCTGTTAAAAGCTACGTTAGTCAATAAATAATCAAAATTAATAAATATAACTTTTTAATTAATTATATTTTATTTATTGAAAATTAAGCCTTCATATTAGTAAAAATCAAATTATAATAATCAGTTTTATTAGTTATGAAGTCAATACTTATTATTTGGATATGCCAAGGCTGTTAAAGCTTATATAAAATAAGCGATAGCACAAACTGTTCATAATAAATAGCAAATAGTATTGAGCAGTCTTCTATCTAAACATAAAATGATTTCTACGTATCATATTTATATATATATATAAATATATATATATGTATATATATATATATATATATATATATTGTAATTTATTAATAAGTTAATAAAAAACATAAAAAATGATTGCATATTTTGTTTCAAATTAATGATGCATATAATAAGATTTAATCTTTATGTCTATAATAATATTTAATATTATATTATATATATATATACTATTTTTTTCAATTTTAATAATATTTTGAATACTATATTTAAATATTTCTTTAAATATTATATTTCATATATATTTTAATATATATAATAATTAAATATTACTATGAACTTTACATACTGAATGATGTGTAATATATGTATTTAATGTTTAATTGAACAAAAATATGATTATTATGGGCTTTTACCGCTAAAGCTGTTTTTAAAGCTTTAATTTTGGCAGAATCTAATCGTGATTGTAAACCGCTTTTTATTTTAAGCTCAATCGATTCTTTGGTATCATCATGAAGAGAAATTTTGCTTAGCATAGAAAAAAAAGAACTGTTATATTCGGAACCAGATACCATCATCAATTAATATTTTGTAGATTTATGAGAAATTTACACAAATAACTTCAAATAAACAAATCTGCAATAAATTTTTTTGGAACAGGTCACATTCTCTATAGTTACAAATTTTTAAATCCCGCAATTCAAATAATTTTTATATATTTCCCCACCATACAAACTATAAGATTTATTTTAAATAAATGTAAAAAAAATTAGAAAGAAAAAGTTTTGGAATAATTGTTGATTAAATAAACCGTATAACACCATTTGGAAGAATGTCTTTATATTTACCACGTTTTATATTGCTTTAATACATTAAATTCATCAATTTATTAGATTTGAATAAACTATTTAACAAATTACTGAGTCTTCAATAATATAGACAATTAGGATGTTAGACAATTAGTTTTATTTTATAACTATGGATTTTATAAGCTTTTATATTGATAAATAACTAATAAAAAACAATATATACAAAAAAGACAATTTTTTGTATTCGATTGATACGTCTAAATAAAAAAAGTTGCACTATTATTATTCAAGTCATCGTAAAATTCGTTAAATGTAAACGAAAAAACCCCTAATAAATTATGTTTATAAAATAAAAGAAAAAACTTTTATATTAAAAGAATGAAATAAAAGGTAAAATGTAAATTTGATAAAATCTACCGGGCGGAGCATGTCAGATGAAAGATCAGCTATTTTATAGGCGAGGAAATTTTTTTTATAAAAAATTGTTATATGTAAAGATGTAATGGAGCAGCTTGAAGCAAGCGATTCAACTAACAAGAAGGATATAAATGTGTTTATTGGATTGAGTTATACCATAGAAAAATTATTGAGTTACCGCCTACCATTGAAAATATCGTATTTTGATGAAAATAATAATTTAATAGGAAATATTGAAGAAACAAAGTCAAACTTAATTCCCAATTTTGGTTTGATTACTTTTAAACAAGCTCGAGTTTTACCTAAAGCAGCATTAAGTACTGAAAAAAGAAGAAGTATAGACAAGACTTCGAATCCTTTCTGTATGAAAAATTCTGTTGAAAAATCTTCCATATTACGTAATGATATATGTGGTTTTTTTATGAATAATTCTTCGAATCCGTACACTCCATTTGTTCCCTCTAACAAAAATGAAGATCTTCATAAAAGTGGTGATTATATAATATCACCTTTTCAAGAATCTTTATTACGTGCATCTAAGTTAAAAAAGTTGGAACCATTATACAATAAAAAAAATTGTGCTTATACGAAGCCAATTGAAAATAAAGAGCAGGAACCGGTTCCTAATAATCAATCTTCCAGCAATAACAAAATTACTTCAATAAATGAAGTTCTGGAAACATTTGTTGAAAAGTGTAGTAAACAAGTAGATAATCGTGATATATTGCATAACATGACAGCAGCGGAATTATTAGAAAAACTACAAAATGCTCTGCAAAAAACACCGGAAAAAAAGAACGATACAAAAGTTTTAATAGATTCCCTGGTAACTTCAATTATAAATCCGTCAACTTCTTCTGTGAATCCCCCGTCAATTAATCATAAAGAAGAGCACAATACACAAAAGGCTCATTTGTCGGATCATTTATCAAAACAGCTTGAAAATGCACGCATACAGGCGCGAAAAAATTTAAATTATATTTTAAATTCCGATAATTTGAAGAATGATTTTATACCGGATATTCCCGCTTTCGCAAAAAACCCAATTCCGCTAACAGAAATGTATGGGGAGTTCAAAGATGGAGAATTTTTAATGATGCCTCCTCCTAAAACTCCATTCGAGTCATATAATCCTTTATATACAGAAAAACTGTCTCCAAAGTCTTCAATTAATCATTTATTAAGACCTTTAAATATACCCAGTCTCACTCGAAATACTACAGTGCCATCCAGTAATGAACCCGAACATAATTTGCTGAATAAATTTTATACAAAACCGCACAATATATGGCCTGAAGACAATTTATATACTACCCATCAGCAGCAATGTTCTTATTTGGATTTATTTCCTCAAGCAGCAGATAACAAAAAAGTTGATATAATTTCCGATAACTTCCCTTATTTATCGGAAAGTAATGATTCCATTTTACTTCCTAAAATGATGCCTCAGTCGAATTATAGTAATTTGATGTATCCAACTCACGCTTATGACAAGGATCCTTTAGAAACTGAAGAAAACGTAATTGATGATATCGTGGATAGTAATTTATTAGATAAATCTGTTTTAATAGATTCTTTCTTAAGTTCCAAAGATAAATTAGCTACCATTAATACCCTTGATAGTAATAAATCACTAACGGAACCATTTGATTCAAATAAAGCTAAAAATAACGTTCATGTAAACAATAAAATTACGAGTGATACCAAAGATGCTACTTGTAAATTAATTAACGCAAAAATAGGTTTATCCGGAAACCCAAAAAATAAAGTGGAGACTGCACCATCTATTAGCGAAGATACTAAACCACTTGAGAAAATAGGAGTTAAAAAAACGTCTTCAGAACGTATAGCATCACTCGTATTAACCTCGAATGATGACAAACTTATAGATATACCAAAATTAACAGATAAAACTTGGGAATATATAGATTTTGAAGGAAATATACAAGGTCCATTTGATAGTTATACTATGAGCAAATGGTGGGAAGATAATTTTTTTGAACCCCATTTGCAAATGCGGTATAGTAAAAGTGCTCCTTTTTTGCCATTCCATAAACTGTACCCACCTTCTTTATCTAAAAGCATAATCCCATTTTCTTCATTCCCTGCTGTAACTATATCTGGAAACGTTATTCAATCTACAGAGGCCCATGTTGACCGTGCAACCCGTGCTGCAGTTATAACTCACGATTTATGCTATATACTGGGTATAAAAAATGATATACCAAATAATTCGAATAAAAATGTCCTTGATGAATATAATTACACTTCAAAAAAACCCATGGAAACAAGTGAAAATAACCCTAAACCCATCACACAACCTACTAAAAATGTATGGAATGTTTCTCCTCCTCAAAATAATAATTGTAATGATGCTCATTTTTTAGAACAACCGCCTAATAAAAATACTAAGAAATATCCGTTTATAGCACCTTCCAAATCTCTTAAATCGACCAATAAAAAAACCTTCCAGGAATTGCACAAATATAAAACTAAAGACATATGGAAAAAACCTCCGGCAATTATTAAGTATTACGACATATCACAAGATATTGTTAAAAAACCCCAAAAAAAAGAAACCGTAAAAAAAAAATCGATTTCTGACCAAATAACTAAAATAAAAAAAGAACCGGCTCAAAAATTGAACCCTGTAAAACAACAAGTTGTAGCGGAAAAACCACAAATCCAGGAAACTTCATCTACAACGCATCCAAAAACATCAAAAACTATACCATCCATCGTTCATAATAATTCCAGTTATGAATCATTATCGAGCTCAACTCCATGGGTAACAGTTTCACGAAAAAAGACGCCACAACGTAACTCAGTATCGGAACTTAAAAAGTCAGCACCACCTACAAAATCTCCCATTCAAAATACTACTGTAACAAGTACAGCAACTGCAGCCAATACATCGACAACTACCGCTAATGTAAACAAAAAAAAAAACATTTCTAATAAAGACCGCAGCGAAATAAAACAGCTTATACGAGATTGTAATTTATCTTTTGATGATGACATGATAGAGTTCTTATACGGATTTGAGGTAACTTTTTTTTTTTTTTTAAAAAAAAAAAACTTTTCAGAATACACAAAGTTTAATTGATTTTTTAAAAGATAGTGTCGCCGATACCGAAAACCTAGTTTACTTTGCCACAGAGTTCATAGGTATATTAAAAAATCCTTTTACCACGGTATCATACAACACAAAATCTATCATTAAAATTCCAACGAATGGCATCAGTGATATTAAGAAAGAAACAGATAGTAAACTTTAAATTATATATTACCATATGTAGATATTACTAAAGAACAACATCGCCCTAAAAAAACTACAATTATTTAATTTTTTTTAATATACAAAGAATAAACAATAACTCCTAAAAAATGCAATAAAATTTATATAAATATATATGGTGTGTAATCACCATTCCTTTAAAAAAAAACCTCGTAATATAAAGAAAAAGTATTTGATGCTTTTTTTTTTTTTAATTATTAAAATTCATATTAATATATCTGATTGATGTATAATTTCATTTATTAACATAAATTTTGTGTTTGGTAACAATTATAATTGTTAATGACAAATTTTTGCTTTAATCTAGATATACAATTATTAGTAATATATTAGTTGTATTGTCTTAGAGCAGCTAAGCATCACTCTCAAACTATATTAATACAATATCTTCCCATATTAACGTTTAAATTTTTTTTTTTTCACTTTACATACTTAACTCTTTTTTTTTTCTTTGATTCCATAATCAAATATTCTATAATTAGTTAAGCTGCCTCTTCTACCGTATAATAATATTTTTAAACCCAAATTGGATTTATACATATACAATAAAACCTTAAGACAAAAAAGCAACCTCAAAAATGGAATATAATATTTTAGTTAATCATTGTTCCAAATAACAAACGTAAAAATAAAAAAGAAATGTGTACTTCCAGTTTATATTGAATTAAAAAAAAAAAAAAAAGGGTGTCTTATGCTTTAATAAGGATTTTGTAATAAAATTAAAAAAAAACGTCATGTGCGAAATAAAAGAAGAATATGATAAAATCCCCCATTATCGTAACATTAATTCAAATTGGTTTATTCCAAGTAGATACAGATTAAACCAACTTATAGGTGTCGGTTCTTATGGTCATGTTTGTGAGGCATATGATTATAAGACTAAAAAATTAGTTGCTATAAAACGTATAAATAACGTATTTCAAAATATTGTTGATAGTAAACGTATCCTTCGAGAAATTGCCATTCTCAATAGACTTAAACATAATAATATTGTCAATATCTGCGATATATGTTTACCATCTAATTGTCAGATTTTTGATGTAAGCTTTTTTTTTTTTTTTATTTTTTTTTTTTTTTAGGAGTTATATATTGTATTAGAAATAGCAGACTCAGACTTTAAAAAATTATTGAAAACCCCGGTATATTTGACGGAGCGTCATGTCGTCACTTTACTATATAACTTAATTGTTGGCATCAAATATATGCATAGTGCTGGAATATACCACAGAGACCTTAAACCAGCTAATTGTTTAGTAAATCAAGATTGCTCTGTTAAAATATGGTAAGATCAAAAAAGCTTTACTATATATTTATCTGCATACAAGATATACACATATTAATAATAACAATTGGTATATTATACATGTAAAATAATTAGTCTGAAACCGTTCATGTACAACCGTATGTCATGTTTATATACTTTATTATAATAAATTTATAAATATATATATATACATGTATTTATATATACCTATATATATAGATATATATAGATATATATATAGATATATATATAGATATATATATAGATATATATATAGATATATATTCTTAATAGTTAAAAGAAAATATTCTTATTATTAAAGTAAATATATATATGGTAGAAATATATACAGATAAATTTCATATTCAGGTTATTTAAATACAAGCCTAGATATTGTATAATCATAGATATATAGAATTAAAAGTTCTAATAAATATGTTTAGTGATTTTGGGTTGGCTCGAAGCATATTCGCAAAAGACCCTGAAGATAGCTCGAATGTTTTGGCATCCCCACAAAAGCGGCAATTAACAGGGCACGTAGTATCCCGCTGGTATAGGGCTCCAGAATTGATACTGCTGCAAAGTTCATACACAGAAGCTATAGATGTCTGGTCTATAGGATGTATATATGCAGAACTTTTAGGAATGATTAAAGAAAATGTAAACTCTTATTTAAATCGCTCTCCACTTTTTCCAGGTAAATCGTGCTTTCCTTTGTCTCCAGATTATAAAAGTGGACAAAATTATCATTACAATACACAGGAAAACCATGATCAGCTAAATATTATGTTTAATATAATGGGAACACCCGACGAACAAGATATTGCATTTTTAGAAAAAGAAGATGCTAAAAAATATCTACGCATATTTGCCAAGAGACCAGGCATAGATTTAGCAAAAAAATTCTCTGGATCCTCACCATTAGCTATTGACCTTTTAAAAAAGATGCTAGTCTTTAATCCATCTAAAAGATTATCAATCGATAAAATACTTGAACACCCCCTTTTTATTCCTGTTAGACAGAAACATTTAGAATACTCAGCACCATATCACGTAAAACTACCTTTCAATGATTGGAAACTAATGTCAGTTAAAGAGCTAAGAATAGCTTTTTTAAGGGAAATACAAAAATTCCATCCTTCTTTGAAAATTCCACAAACAACATCTCTCGATTATATCCATCCGATAGATAAACTCATACAACCATTGAAATAACAATATTGATAATTTAATTTAATATATATCACTTATCCTTTTCCATAAGATTTTACCCTCCTCCTTATCAAAATAATTTATCCATCTTTGATTCAATATTATATTGGGAAAACACTAATATTAATAGCATATAGTCAAGAAGAAAAAGTTTTGCTTTTTTCTTTTTTTTTTAATTGATTTTATCAACATAAACATATTGATGATAATTTTTTTTTAATCTCTCTATAAAAAAAAAAAAAAAAAAAAAATATTTACCCACATCAAAGTGACGTGATGTATATTATTATTACGTATTTTACTATTTATCAATGTTTATAGTACAGGAAATTTTATGCTTCATACATAATCAATGTAAAAAAAAAAAAACTACATGCATATAGAAAGTTTTCAATTTAGAGAATGAAATTTTTAAACGAAAAAGCAAAGTTTGAACAGCCTTGTCATACAGTCAATATTTTGGAAGCCCCTGTAACTTTTTTTTTTTTTTTTTTAAATATTTTAGAGATCAACCGCATTGGAAGAACAGTCTCCCTCTCTATTTTCAGGTAAAAACCAATCGATAATTACGTTTCTTTAAGTTCCCCCCAAAACCCCAAAAAAACGATTCTCTCTTATTGAGAACTTACTAGCTGCTCATGGCTATGTACGAATTGACGATTCAAAAAGTAGCTATATATATTGATGATAATTTTTTTTTTTTTTTTAGAAGATTCTTCTGAAATAATTAAAGAGAGACTATTATCAAAACTCCGAAAAATTCGTAAAAGATTACATTCTGATGTACGGTACAAGCATTCAATCATATGTATATATTGTAAAAGGCATTAGCAAGATACCATAGCGTCCTTGAAAACCTATTACCTTCTTATTACGACAGTTATGAAGAAAAAGTAACTAATCAAATATCAGACACACAAATATGTGTATATGTATATATTTTTATATAATTATTGTATGGATGCTATATAACATAAAACAATTAATTAATTTATATAGTGACTTTTTATGCGCAAGACTGTATTGAATGACCACAATGATTTCAAATATGTGTTTATATAAAGTATTATTGCTACTATAAATTATATTAATTATTTTAATATATTTATAAATTATATTATTATATCAAGATTTATAAATAAATTACACATAATCTATATCAATATGTATATATACATATATATATATATATGTATGTTTATACATATATATATATATATATATATATATATATATATATATATATATATTATATTTAATATAAAATAGTGTTGCTAAATATATATATATATATATAAGGTAGTTTAAAGGGGATATAGAGTATTTTTGTGAATTAATAATCATTGTTTGAAAAAACTAGTTACTAAAATAAACTTCAAATACCTTATTTTTAATTTAGTGGAGAGAATTGAGACTTAACGCTGTACTTTCATGTGAAAAAGAATTTCCTGCTTTTATTATCAAAGATAGAACAAAGGAAAAAATCTATGAAGCTATGCAACAGTTATTTGAAAAAACAACGAAATTGAACAAAAGCTCAAACCGCTGTAAATCACATCCCACAGAATCAAATAGGAAGCGAAACTATAAGCGCACTTGTTTCTCTCTTCCAGTAGGAAGATGCACTAGGAAAAAACGGAAGAAAAAATATCCAAGTGCATCATTGACTGTATTTTCAAGGTTTCGAAACCAAACTACTGGTTCAAGATACCTTAGTGTCCATAATTCTGTTCTGTCAAAAAGTATGAGTAATATTGTGAGTATGAGATTAACTAATAACACCGAACCTTTATCCACCAAACCCACGGAACTTACAAATAAAAAAACAGAGAAAACTCTTCTTTGTTTTTTACTTCCATTTAGAAATAACCGAAGAAACCCGATGAGATTAGCCTTTCATTATGTCAGACCCTTTAAAGGTAGTTTAATTAATTTATAACCATTTCCCGTCTTTTTAAATAATTGAAACTTATTATTTGTGATTATTTGTAGCATTTTATTTTAAAATTTAATTTTATGGAAATTGACACACAAAAATATTATTAATAAATCAAAAATAATAATCATAATTATATAGAAAAGATTATGTAGAATATTGTATATATATATGTATGTATATATGTGTTTGTATTTATATATATATATATATATATATATATATATATGTTTATATGTATGTATGTGTATATTTATGTATGTATGTATATAAATGTATAATTTATATTTAGTGTATTTAAAAAAAAAATATACTCACAAGTTTCTATATACATATAAATACCTGAGCTAATGTCTATTTATGACTAATTCATTGTGTTAATCATTGCACAGAATTTTTATATACGCATATTATATATTTTAATACCATAATAAGTATAATCATTAATAATTATAATTATTTATACTTATAATAATTGATACAACATTTTTACAGGGTAGTGTTCTATACAGCATCGAATATAGGCTTAATAATGTCAAATATAATAATTATATGCAAGTTTAGAATGTTTAATAAGACTATAAATTATTCTATTGAATAAATTTACACCGCACATTCATTTTATCATTATAAACGTATGAAGGTTTATCACATAAACTCAGTATAAATATTTATCCTTACGTATTGAAGATATTTTTTACTATTACCATTTGTAGGTTGATCTATATTACAGATATCTTATATAAACTAAACTACACTTTCATATTTAATTTAATTGCAAATATTAGTATTGCTACAGTATATTATTTACTATTTGGGTATATTATTTAATGAATATAACCCACGTTTTCAGAATCTGACGAGCAGCCCAATTATGATATTGAAGATAAACTCACCAGATTAGAGTCAAGTTAGTTTATTGATTCTGTTTATTTCGATCTCAGGCAATATTATATATAAAGTTTTCTCAACTGAAAGTTTTTGATTTTATAATATTTTTTAAGACATGTAGATTAGTGCAATTATTTATTTTTACGTTCGATCTGAGGGGAGTTGAAAAAAAAAAAAAGTGAACTTATACTGGCTTCTGAATTATAATAAAAAATCTTTAAAATAATAAATTTTTCTTAATTCTTATACCAGAATTTTGATTTTAATTATTAACCTATAAATTTGGAGTCTACATTATAATATCGAATATTATTTTTTTTGTAGAAGCGAGCAAACAAACAAATTAATACTTATATTTTGTTGAATAGTCTTTTGGAGATATAACAAGACCACGACCTATTTAATGTTATTAAATTATAAATTACACCTTTTCTAGCTCCTCTATATATCGTTTCAATAATATCAATTAATTCACGCTTGTTATTCATAGGCCAATTTATTTTATTGTTATTACCGGTTCCAAGATCGATCATCATATGCTTATTCCTGTATAAATAAATGCAAAAACAACAAATAGTACCTGTAAAAAAACATGGTGGTTACGGTATCATACAATTCATACATACTATTGAAGTCGGTTACTTTGGTAATATCCACCTATAACAAATAATTATATTTTAATTTTAATATACTACAAAACATGAAAATTAATGTTGAATATTATGTCTATGACTCATTATACTTATATGAGTAAACATGCAAATTACATTATTATATAAATATATATAATATATATATATTATATACTTGCAAAATTATACAAGTATTGTTCGTGCTATTCTATAATATATGTAATTGCTGACATTCACATATACCCAAATGCATATAAATATATATGTCCGTACAGATATATATCGACGCATATGTTTAATCAGATTTGCAAATTTATAACGTATTTATTTAGACAGCGCATATATAAACTTACCAAATATATAACACAGAAATTTTTGACGTCTTCAGCGACCTTGTATAGTAACTCGTCCATTTTCATACAATCGGGTTCATAGTCGTGTCCAAAACGTATACACTGTAAAACATATAAAATAACATTTATATATAAAAAGTATCATATACACAGAAATAATTACATGAATAATTTTTGGGTGCAGATTATTTTTGGAAAAGCTTATTTAGCACCTATATTAATAAAAAAATAATGTATCTAACATAATTAATGACGTTTAGTGGTATTTATATTTACATTACAATGATAATAGTATCCTACATATATCTATAAACAACTACAAATATGCTTTGAAAAGCTTATATGATATGTGTAATATAGAAACCGATATTATATGTAAAAATTACACATTCACGAATATCTTTTTTATCTCTGTTCTAATATAAGCAATGGTACGTAATTTTGTATGTAAATACATATGGTTCGTCATAACTATGATATGATAAACTCCACAGGTCATCAAGTATACATGTATTCATGTAATATAATTTATATTCAATATAATTTTCATCTGATATTTTCCATAATATGCATACTCATATGAACAGTAAAGTTTAGATGATTATATATACTGCAACCATAATTACACATAGAGAGCTTAAGTCAAAAAGTTATTTCGTGTGAAGCTGTCTATTACTAATAAAAACATTTGTACAAATATATTTAGTAATATAAACTATTATAAATTTTGGTTTCTTTTATTTAAAAATGTACATTTTAAAGAGCTATAAATAGAATACATACAACTACACGATCTTGCTCTGATAGGATAGCTTGGTCCTAAGACAATATATACATATCCAATATACCGTACAACTGCCCAACCAGAATGCAAATGCTGTAGCATATAAGACATTTTTAAAAAACGTGTATATAGAAAATATATAGCGTTATCAGGTACAATAATGTATAATTAAAAAATGTCAGAAATCTCATGTTTACTTTGATCATATGCGTTAACGATCACTTAGTATAATATATCATCATATTAATTATCACAAAGTTCAGTGTACTGATTGAAATTAGAAAACAGCTCTGTCCTGTACACAGCTGCTAATATAGGAATCCCACAGTATGACATAACATGATTTGATGAGTAATTACGTATAACGAATATGCAGTTGAACAGTATTATAAAGTTACAATCATTTATAAAAATATAAAAACGTTTTGTTATTAAATTAAATATTAGTTAAACCTATACATATGCCTTCCTTAATATATATATATATATATATATAGCAAAACTATATATTTCAATAGTATAGATTACTAATCCCATTTCAAATATATTATTTTTTGGTAGATATCAAAATAATATAATCCATTATGACCAAACTTTAGCTAAAGAACATCAATATTTATAGCTGCGCATATGTACGTAGGTTTTTATACACATAAATACAGTTTATATGTAATTAGAGGTACATGCATATATTTACATTACCAAACTTTCGCTGTAAGCGTCAGTATAACATATATTAGAAAAGCTGTAATATATGTACTGCGTATGCTTATAAAGAACAATAAAGATAGAATTGACCAGTTAAGAAAGAAGTCGTCTTGTTTTTTTAACTTAAATTACGAATAAATACTTCTCTGTCAACTCCAGCAGTGACTACTATTTTTTCGTGAGGGTGGAACACAACTTCCGTTACTGCACCAGCGTGCCCTGTTAATTTACAAAAAATTTCTGGTCTATTTTCTTCAACATATTGAGTATTTAATATATAAGCAACTCTATCAGCGGAGCCCACGCCCACCCATGTGTCATCCGGAGACCAACGAGCCCGATGCAACATTTGTTCGAAATTATGTGTAGGTCCGCTAATAGAGGCTACACAACGAAATTGATCTCCTCCTTTCGTGCAAAATGGTTGAACGTCCCAAAACCGCACAGATTGATCCATCGAATTTGATACTAATAAATTACGATTAGAGGATAAGTCAATTCCCGTTATTGCGTTAATATGCCCAGTAAGTGTAATTAATAGAGGCACATATGGAGATGTTTCTTCAGTACTTCCCGTTGGTTTTGGAGGAGAAATTGAGAATTTTCGAACGTCATAAACCTAGATTATAAGTTTTGACTGATATATATATAACTTACACGAATATTATTGTCTAATGAGCCAGAAAAAACCCTATATAATATATCATCCAAAGCTACACCTAAAACCTAAATAGAATTGAGTATATATAACTTTATGTATATACATTAATTTCATAAAGCTGCAAATATAGAGCTTATTATAATATGCGTAATTTCTCAATCTTACTTGGTATCTTTCGGGAAAAGATGCTACTGCTCGCATTACACGTAAATCCCATAGCTAATTTAATATAATAGTATGTAAAAAAAAAGTACCAGTGTATTTCCGTCATCGCTGCCAGTAACCGCAATATTAGGCAGCTGTTTGCCGATATCACAGCAATTTATAATATCTTCGTGACCTATGAGACGGCGAAGACGCTGTCCAGTAGACAAGTCCCAAATAGCAGCCGTATGGTCAGAGCTACAAGAGATTATTCGACTGAAGAAAACACATGAATTCTTTATTTGCTCAATTACTCTCCATCATTGGACCATTTTATCTCTAATACAGCTCCTTTATGGCCTTTTAACAGTAACAGTTGTTCTTGATTTCCGTATAAAGAAGTTAAATCTATTTTGAACAAAATAAATAGTTGATAAATATTACTGATAGTCTTATCAGCAGATCCTGTTGCTATAGTGCGTCCAGATGGGCTTATTTGGACACTTAATATTTCTGCCTAATAATGAATAATTAAAATATATATATATGCAGTATATGACATGGTATATATATATTTGAATCTTACAGAATGCGGAGTATATTTAATTGTGCTTGGTACAATATTAGACTATAAAAATATAATAAAAAAAAAAATAATTAAGTTACTTTATATTGTTTTAAATCTACGGGAGCAGATGGAATTAGAGCCATTTATACGCACTTAAATCTATCTGTACCTTTTCAAAAAAAAAAGAAAAAAAAAAAAGTTACTCAATTTTGGTTTTCAATTCTACAGCAGTACTTATTTGAAACTCTTGATCATAGGAAAATGTATTTAAATCAACAATTTGACTGGGACATTTAAATCCTCCAGATTTAACTTCGCCCGAAAGTCTTTGCTTTAAACAACTTAAAGCTGTTTCCAAAAGTGTATAGGCAGTCTAATATAATAAAAATGCTTAAATAACTTACTAAAGTGTAGCCGTCACCTCCAACAAATTTCACTGAAAAGAAAAATAATTTATATTCACAAATAAATCTCTTAGTGATACAAATATTTTCATTTACAAATATAATTCTTTGAGCGTATAATTATATATAATAATATATTATATATTATATATTATATATTATATATTATATATTATATATTATATATTATATATTATATATTATATATTATATATTATATATTATA
>JAQIFP010000108.1:0-7500 GCA_030141585.1 Ophryocystis elektroscirrha
AATAATAATAATAATAATAATAATAATAATAATAATAATAATAATAATAATAATAATAATAATAATAATAATAATAATAATAATAATAATAATAATAATAATAATAATAATAATAATAATAATAATATTAATAATAATATCATTAATAGTAATATCATTAATAGTAATAATAATAATATTAATAAAAATAATGATAATGTAAATAATATAAATTATATTATTAATAATTGTTAATATAATGAAAGTTGATATTAATATATTATATAAGCAAGCATGTAACGTTCTATTAAAAGAGAAAAAAAACCTTGCTTTTTGGCGATTAAGCAAAAAATATATAAAAAAATAAATTTAAGAGCAAAACCAGTTCAGTGCATAGTCGAATGCACAACTGAGTGCGTTAGAATCTCCAGCGTAACCATTGTTGCATATATACCCGTCAGGTCTTAAGAGAATAAAAGCTCCAGATTTGGTACTCGCGCTAATAGAATCAGGTTCCGATAAATAAAGCTGATATTTATCAGCAATCTCATTTTCACTATCAACCAATAAGTGCGAACGCGTATTTGTACGGAACCTGTATATATATACATAAACAAAAAAAAATGCTTACTTTTGCGAAAAAAATTGTTTCAAACGATGCGGCACATGATCTTTAACATTTTCCAGGGCTACAGAATTTGAATTACTCTTCAAATTAACCAGTCCACATAAAACCCACAATATTGTAAGGCCGGAGTTCTCATAATCAGTTCCACGCAACGTTTCTCCAAGTAATCTTGCTAGCTTAGAAAGGCGAGTAATACATTCACCATTCCATCTCACTATAAAGACAATCTTTATTATAATTGTTCTAATGTCTATTCAATCAATATATATGTCAAGTAAATATTTAAGGAAATATACCATAAATATACTCAAATTAATATTAGCCTATTATAAATAATAATGTTCCCAATAAATGTTTATAAGAATAAAATAAATAATATAAAATATTAATATATACAGTAAATTATCTAAATAAATAAAATATATATAAATATATTTTATATATATATTTATATATACAATATAATTTATTAATATTATTAATAAAATGTCTCAATATTTACACACATTTCATAGTGTGTTATACTGTACAAACCTGCTTCTTCATTTCTACGACAACCAAAAACAGTCTGGGCTTTAGTTCCAGGAGGAAACACATATAAAGCAAGTATTAAGGTATGTCTATTATCTTGCATAAACTAAGAAAATATGAAATATATAATGTGACACCCTTGAAAGTTTCGTCGGAGAATCATATTGTATCAAATTACTGTCATTCATTATCTAATTTAAGGGTTTAGTCCCATAAAAAATAATTACTGGAACAAGTGCTAAAGAAATGTCCTCAAAATAAGACCCAGGAGCCAATGAGTATCGATTCAGCTTATTTGCGCAACTTAAAGCGCTAAAAAACAGTCAGTCATATAAAATAAACTAAACACATTATTCTATTTTATAAAAAATATATGTTAATGTACATATGCATAAATGTATATACTTATAAATATATATACATATGTATATATATGTATGTATATATATGTATGTATATATAGATATTATTGTACATATTTATACATGTATAAATATATACAGGTGTACATATGTATTAATGGATATATGTATATATAAATATGTATAGATTGATACATATATATACTAAAACCTATATATATGTGTTAGTATATATATGTATATAGCTAAATACCATACTATAGATACATAAAACTTACTGAATGCTAACTTACTTTTGAGAATAAGGAGATTGAGATTCTTTAATCATTTTTATAAAACTATCACCAAAGTTATCTAGATTGGATAAATTTGAAGAGATAAGAGCTAATAAAAAGCGAAAAGAAGTACCTATAAAAAATAAAATAAATTGAATATATTACTAGGGTTTGCTAAAGCGTCAAAAACCGGGTTAGGAAAATGTTTAAATTCCCTTAAAACTATTTCGCGTCTTTCTGTCTCGTATGTGTCTAATAATTTTGGGTTCGCTCCTTCTAAAACATGAGCCAGTTTCCAGGCAAGATTAAAAACATCCTAAAAACAAATACACAAGAGACAGTCTTTTTTTTACCATAATTCCAGCGTTTGCACCATAACCAAATATAGGAGGATACAAATGGATAGCGTCACCCAGTAAAATGATTTCATTTTTTTTAAATGCCGTGCCCAAGCGGGGACTGCAAGAGTATGAAAATGCGGAATGTAATTCTTTAAGTGTAGTATTCGGGAGTATCTAAAAATAAAAAAAAAAAAAAAAAATTACCGTATTTAAAATTTGTTGGAGTTCCTGAAAATCAGGAGATTCTCTTTGGATAAATATTTCATTTGTATTCTCTAAATTAGTCAAACGGGAACAAAATATGTGCCATTTATTGTCAGCCATTGGGACAACAACAATTCCGCCTTGCATCGTTTGGAGGACGGATATAGAATCACTGCTCAAATTTGTTCCCCAAGAAACAGAAATATTCGCAAACAAATACTCAACACAGTCTCCTGCTATTTCAAAGTCTATTTCACTTGCTTTCCGAACACAGGAAGTCATTCCATCACATCCAATAACATATCTACAGCGGATCTACAAAAATATTTCACTTTATGATTGCCCTACGCTGTACAAGACGATAAATTATAAAACTAATGAGTGTGATATAAATGAGTAACTAATAGGTAATAAGCTATGAATTATATGATACTATTTATATAATATAATTATTAAAAAAAGAAAAAAAAAAAAAAAAACCATATATACAATTATACATATATAAATATAAGTCTAAATATATATATATATATATTTTTATTCAAAATATATATATAAATAGTACTTAATTGATAAATGTATGTGGTGAATTTATAAATAAATATATATATATATATATATGTCTATATTTTATATTATTATTATTGAAATATGAATTGCACATAATATATATACAATAAAAAAAAAAAGTATATAAAATTAATTTATATTTTAATAAAAAATATATTCACAATATATCATTCAATATATGGTATATAGTTCACACGTTATTTATAGTATGATATATTATGGTAAACATAAAATTACATTATCAACTGGTATAGAACAAGATTTGCCAAATGCGTCAATTTTTTTTATATGAACGATACAAGTGTCTCCTGATTCATTTTTTAATAAATCGGTTTCATTAATTTTCGAGTTTCCTGTTAATTCCTCATTTGTTGAAGTATGAACTAATTGCTGTAAATAACTCGAAAACTTATTTTGGCCATACTGATTACTAATACGAGATGGAAACTTGTCTACACCTCCATGATTGATATGCGAAGTTCGAGCAAACGTCTCTATTTTCCATATTGCATATGGACGCAATACGCTATGTCCCAAATTATGTAATCTATTTTCGAGTAATAACTCTAATTGGGACTGGTCTATTACTAAAGACGATGGAGCAATTGAGGACGATGTAGTATTAATAGTCATAGAAGAATATAATTTCGAGTTAACGTACGTATCAATCGTCTTAATAATATGTCCGTTACGAACGGTTGTAACACCTAAATCATTGAGGTACTTCAAAGATTTCGAGTGAAGCAATAACAAATTACACTCCTCCGTTGTTTTAGGCTGTAAATCAAAAATCAAAAAATTTAAATTATGTCGTGCTAATTGACAAGCCAGTGTTAATCCCGTAGGCCCAGCTCCAATGATTATTACATCGACATATTCAGGAATTTCTGGGATTGATTCCGATGCGTTTGCGGAATCCATGCCATTATCATATTTTGAACCTATTCCTGCTTCCATTTTTTTTTTTATATAATCAACAATAATAATTGCATACTTTTTTTTTTAATAAATCAAAGTATTTCTTTTTTTTACAGGGGCGGGAAATGTTATATTTATCTGTTTTTAAACATGCTGTGATAACTTATTACCCGGCCATATAATCTATACCTTTTTTTTTTTTTTTTTACAAAAAAAAAAATTGTACTATTTGTCTTACTAGTACATATATGTCGTGAATTTTTTTTATTTTTAAAAATTAAAATTATTTGACATACGTAAAATACCTTACTCTTGTTTATTGTTTTAGTTGGATAAATTCTTACTATAAGTATTATATTTATTTCTTTGCATATCAATTTTAATAACAATAGTTGTATACATTAAAAAAAAAAAAAAAAGCTTGTACAAGTATAATTTATGAAGCTTCAGAAAGGCACCTGGAACTATGGATGCCGTTGACGCTTTTTTTGAAAATTTCGAGTTAGAAAAGGATGTGGAAAAAGTTCCTGCTTCAAAAAAAGTAAAAGTGGCTTCTAGTTTTGATACGGAAAGCATTAAAACTTCAAAAAAATTTCCCGTCGCTGAAGAGGCAATAATTGAAACTTATGAAGGGGACCACAACTGTTTGCATGAATGCATCCGTCCGAAAAATTTTCCTCCTTGTGATTTTAATGTGAAAAAGAACCCTGCTCGAACTTTTCCTTACAAACTTGATCCTTTCCAATCAACTGCTATCCGATGTTTAGAGGCAGGAGAATCTGTTTTAGTATCTGCGCATACATCCGCTGGAAAAACAACAGTTGCTGAGGTAAATAAACTTAAAAAAAAAAAAAAAAAAACTTTTTTTTTTTTTAGTACGCAGTTTCAATGGGGTTACGTGACAACCAACGTGTTATATACACTTCACCTATAAAAGCATTATCCAACCAAAAGTATCGTGATCTTAATGCCATGTATGGCGATGATGTTGGTTTGCTAACTGGAGATGTTTCCTTCAACCCTACTGCATCTGTCGTCATTATGACTACGGAAATTTTACGTAGTATGCTTTACAGGTAATATATATACAATGGTATATTTTTATCACTGTCTGTATACTTATAACCATACTTTTGGTTATGTATTTATTATTAGTGTATTTTTTAAACGCTTTTCACATAATATATATATATAATGGATTTAATTGTGTAATAAATATAAAATTTATATATATCTTATTGTATTATAATAAATTATGAATATACATATTATCCATAATCTTTTTTTTTCCTTTTTTGTAAATTCTAAATGTTTTTTTTTTTTAGAAACTCAGAACTGATTAAAGAAATGAAATGGGTAATCTTTGATGAAATACATTATATGAGAGATAGGTAAACGTATATCTGATAACTTGGCATATATATATATAAAGCATTCAGTGTAAAGTGTAAGCATAAGTGCTATTTATAGTTACTTATGGCAAGCTGTATATAGATTAGGGACAATAATACATTTTATCAATGGCATCTACGATTAATTACAGAGAACGGGGTGTTGTTTGGGAAGAAACTATTATTTTACTCCCTCAATCAGTGCGTCTGGTATTTTTATCTGCAACTGTCCCAAATGCTCGTGAGTTTGCGGAATGGATATGCCGCATCAAATTCCAGCCCTGTCATGTTATATATACAGACTACCGTCCAGTCCCATTGCAACACTATATATACCCAGTAAATGCCTCTTCTGCCAACCTCATTTTGGATGAACACAAAGAATTCAAGGAAGCTAACTTTAATAAGTGTATAGCTGAATTAGATAGACTGCAGCATGACATCAACGTAAGTGAAATAAATATATTTACATTATATTAAACTTAATACTTGTTATTTTGCATATATATATATGTATATATATATGTATCTGTTACCTATCTATTGCATTTGGCAGTTATGTACGTAATCAATCATATAAACATTTGTAATTCTATATATATATATATATATATATATTTATATATAAGCAAATATATACGTTTATATGTATATATATATATATAATATACATATATATAAATAAATACTTATTTCTACATATTATAAATGCACGTGTAAATACATATATATATATATATATATATATATATATATATATATATCAATGCTAGCATATGTAAATAAATGTAAATATATACTTGTACGTATGAGCATGTATATATGTACATAAGCAAATATATACATTTATTTGTCTAGACATACATATATATATGGATATGTGAATTTATTTGTACATATATATATATATATAAATACATTTATATATATGTATACATATATAAATATTAACATGTCTTATATATATAAATGATATGTATATATGTATATAAGCGAGTGTATACATTCATATAATTATATATATATATATATGTGTATACTTATTTGTAAATATGTTGTTGGGTGTATTTGTGTATATATATATGTTTATAAATATGTATAAATCTTTAATGATATGTACATGTGGATAAATAAGTGTATGGATATATGTACGTGTAAGAAATAAATATATAATTATGTATATATTTTAACGAATATATATATAGTAAATTATTCATATTTAAGGTCATAGATTAATACGCAGCTGTATATATATAAAATAGTTTATGTAGTAAGGTATACCTTATACTTGTGTTTTTTCGTATATTATATTCTTTGTTTATAGGTAGACTCAAAAAGCCAAACAAAAACTCTTGCTACCTCTATTGAAAGAATTGTTAATATGTGTCATGAAAAGTATGTTTTAATAATTATTCATACAAAGAATATATCTTTTTGTTTATACACAATAAGTAGACAAATATATATACATATATATGTTTATTCATATATGTAGTATTTATATATATATGTATAGATATGTCTATATATATATGTAGTACGTATATGTCTATACATATATGTAGTATATATATATGTATATATATATATGTCTATTCATATATTAAATATATATATATATGTATATATATATGTCTGTTCATATATGTATATATATACTTCAAAATAAATACTGAATACATTTTGTTTTTCCATTACAGTATATATATTCATTCGTGTGAAGAAATAATAGCGTAAATTATAGTTATAAGTCTGAGTAATTCATTTACAAAGACATAATACTATAATATAATTTTTTTTTGTTGGTAGTGCATATATAATAATTTATGTGTCGAGTTTATATAATAGTACTGGTAATAATCTATTCATTTTTTAGAAACTATACACCTGTTGTTATTTTTGCTTTCTCAAAACGTGAAGTCGAAGCTGGGGCACTGAATCTGACTAAAATACAACTCACAACTGACGAAGAAAGCACTCTAATAGAATCTATTTTTAATAATGCCGTAGAAACGCTTGGGCCTGATCGCTTCCTACCGCAAAGTAACTATATTTCTGTTTATAATATATTTGTGATTTCATTTCTCTTGTATATACAACAGTGGCTATATTAGTATATATCTCTACATTATATATATCTTAATCAGCATATATTTATGATATATACATAAATATACATGCATATATATATATATATATATATATATGAATGTATAATTATGTATATATTATAAATATATATAGATATATAGATATATATATATATATATATATATATATATATATATATATATGTATATA
>JAQIFP010000108.1:12500-14776 GCA_030141585.1 Ophryocystis elektroscirrha
TACTATGGGTTCGAGGCTGTTCTTTCTCTCAGCTTAATATTCCTGATGATATATTCGAAGGATCTGTTGTTCGAGGACTCAAGTAAATATTTATTAATGTTATTTATATTGCATATATATCATAGTTATAATATTAAATATTTACAAAATTATATAACCTATATAATATATATATATATATATATATATATATATATATATTGATATTGTATTGAAAGTATATTTAGTTTTTTCATATTTGTATAAATAAATGTCTTTGATCATATATCAGATTCTTACAAATATACTTGAAAATGAGTATATCCTCGTATTTAAGCCTATACGTTGATACCTGTCTTTAATTGTACATATATAAATGAATATAGCAATATTTTCATTTAATTCTTATGGTGTCTTATACATATTATACGTACGTTATAAAGTCTGTAATAATTTATATAAAACATATATTATTAGTACATATGTGTATATATAGATTTATACATATAAGCTTAACAATTTATATGTACATAGGCATCCATACATATGATCTCGTATATATATATATATATATATATATTTATTAAATTATAATTACATTTATGCTTGTATAAACACGTAAAAAGGACATCATAATACTTTCTTTTTTAGCTAAAATAAACATATGTAAATGCAAAGCATAATAACCCTCTACTTCACAAATTGTATATTACTTTTATATGTAGACGTTTAGAAGAACTCTTACGTCAACTGGCTTGTGCATCCAAAAATATAGGCCACGATGAGCTTGAAGCCAAATTTGTGGAAGCCATACATGGAATGCGACATGGTTTAGTTTTTTCAGCATCTTTATATTTATAATTGAAGTCTAATACTACTTTTTTTTTACTAATTATAACTATAATGGTAAAAGAGATTCTCCTGATTTAAAAATCTTTGAAAATAAATGACGTATTGTGTATTTCCCCATGGAATAAACACGTTTTGAACCTGAAGCATTTTTTGTATTATAATATGATTAGTGCATATTTAATATGATTAGTTTTATTGTAATATAAAAATTATACACCAAAACATTTAAGAAAATAAAATTAATGATCTATACTAAATTTTTTTCTTTATTCTTAATAATAACAATAATATTATAAATAATACTAATAATTATTTGTACGTTCTATATATAAATATATATATATATATATATATATATCCTTTTGTATGTAAATTTATATCTTTGTATTAATATATATATTTTTGTATATATGCATATGTCCTTGAATGTATATATCTATCTCTTAATGTATATAATGTAATATATATATATATATATATATATATATCTTTGTATGTATATACATTGGTCTGAAATACTTACAAAACTATTCGTAAATTAAATTATTATATACTTCAGTATATACTACATATGCTTAATTATGAATTTAAAGTTTAGTTTGTACTAGTAAATTATTTATCTATCATAAAAAATCCTTGGCCTAGTAAAAGGCGTGGTTTTATAGCTTTACCTAAACCATAAGACAATAGTAGGCCAATCAAACAAATAACTTGAGTTAAGCTCATAAAACACATCTAAAAATGCTTGAATAAATTTGAAGGTTACCAATATCGCCCTGCCTTGGAAAAAGGCAAACATTGAACCAGTAAAAGAAATTAAGTACCCCAAAGAAAACCCTAATCTAATGAAAATAATCTAATAATTATTAATTGCACTGTACTTTTCTTTAGCGGATAAATGGCTGATAAACTTTTTGAATCCCACGTACTGCGTAATAGAGAATATAATCATGAAGCATCCTGCGGTGAATAAAGACAAAAATTTGTTCGGCGCTATTATAATACTATAAGCATTGTTATATACAGCAATAGCTACATTGGGAGGAATAAGGTAGAAAGACATATTGTGATTATTCCCAATATAAATGATATCAGAACTACTAAGTATTTTTTGTAAGAATGCTGGACATTTCCTAATTGATCATGGGCACTATTCACGGTTTGACGTGCTATTTCATTTGCGCTTGATATTCCCTAATTCAAATTGTAATATAAATGCATAAATAACTTTATAATGTTTATATTCAATTACATTAGACAATTTATAAATAAGATATAAATGTATCCATTTTGATATATGAGCATTAAAATTAAAACATATATATATATATGTATATATATGTATATATATGTATATATATGTATATATATGTATATATATGTATATATATGTATATATATGTATATATATGTATATATATGTATATATATGTATATATATGTAT
>JAQIFP010000108.1:14793-32729 GCA_030141585.1 Ophryocystis elektroscirrha
TATATATAATAAGTTATATACATATATGGATTTCAAAAATCATGTGAGTAGTACAATGTGCTTATATGCCTTAATAAAATTTTACTCCTATAGTATATATATATATATATATATATATCAAAATGTGTATATAGTAAATAAATATGAAATAAAATATTTCAATGTATATATATATATATATATATATATAAATAATAGTTTTAGACATAATCTAAATTATTTGTATGCATTTATGTTATATTCTTTTATCGGTGTTGTATAATGTACGTTTTCTAAAGGCAACTATTGGTATTGATTTTTTGAGTAAAACTTTGTATCTGGAAGATCGTACAGTCAGATTGCAATTATGGGATACAGGTATACAAATGATACGAAATTACGTATATAGCCGGACAAGAACGATTTAGAAGTTTGATACCTTCGTATATACGGGATAGTGCAGCTGCCGTGATAGTATACGATGTTACTAACCGTGCTTCGTTTATGGATACTACAAAATGGATTGATGATGTTCGTGCAGGTTATTAATAACATCAAATATTTATAGCATTAAAATCTAATTTGTGTGAATAAAATGAAAAAAAAAAAGACTTTTTATAGAAAGAGGCAACAACGTGGTTATAGCATTAGTTGGCAATAAAATAGACTCAGAATCGCAACGGCAAATCAGTTCAGATGAAGGTCAAGAAAAAGCTTCAGCTGTAATGTACATTGTACACATATATGATTAGTGTGATGTTCTATTCATGGAAACAAGCGCATTAAATGGAGAAAATATAAAAGCGTTATTTCGTACATTAGTAAAGCATTTTTTTATAGAATATATACATTCATAAGGCTACTGGATTACCCAATATGGATGCTAATTTTAACTTTGAAAATGCTTCACGTATGATTTCCATATATATATATGTATTTTTATAATATAGCGATAAATATTCATCTTGATAGTGAACAAGATCCGAAACAAGAAGTCACAAAGTGTCGCTGCTAGTTATTCTGTTACAGCAGTTGGATCTTCGGTTACTTCATTTGAACGGTTCTCACTATTTGATACTAACGGTGTTCGAGTTTTATATCGATTATTGCACCCAAATAATATTATAAGGCTACAACACGCCAAGATAGCATAAATCTAATTTTTTTTTTTCATAATACATTTTCAAAATACCGATGCTGCAATTGCTCCTGATATTGTTCTATCTACTTTCAGTCTATTCGGTATCTCTATTGAGTCAGATTTCAAATGGCAAAGTATAGATATCAAACCCTAAACAATTAAACCGACACTCAAATTATCAACTTTTTTAGTTAATTTTCAAATAATTATGATTATTATATATTTATATATGTGTATATACGTATTCATTACATATATATATATATAATATATATTGTATATATATACATGACATTGTGTAGATATAAAAACTCATATGATTTAATATAAATATATATATATATATATATATATATATAATATTTATTGTATACAGTTATACTAAAAATGAAATAAGTTAAAATTGCATATATTCGACTAAAAAAAAATATAAGTTTTCAAGCATACCTTGACTTTATATATATATACATATATATATATTTCATTAATAGTCACATGAATCAGCATAATACTAGAATGCGTTCTTGTGAAAATTAAATAGCGTAAATCTATCTAATATTTCGAATACATAGAATTCTATGAAAAACCTACTACCATAAAGGTTTATAATTATGGTTTTATATTACGAGAAAAATAAATCCAGCACATGAGATAGGCAGGCATATTATAGCGCCAGTTTCAAGACGCATTCTTCAGTTTATTAGCATTAAATTACAGAACTTGCAAAAAATCGAAAAGTATCCGGTACACTAATATAAATTGATTCAACGGAAAAAAATATATGCGAGTTGACGATGGAATTAATCGAGCGCTCTCTGCTATACACGAGATAGATCGCTTATATTCATTGCCAAGTTTAAAAAATCAGAATAAAGATTTTAATAAATTAATTGAAGAAACATCTCCCGTTTGTGTAACATTTTCAACAATAATTGGAAATTGTGAAGATTTTACTATTGAGCAATTTGAACTTCCCACAACTCAAGCTTTTGTTATAAATGAGATCAATGTACTCCAAAAAGATGCTGCAGCATTAAATGGTTCATTTATTGGACAAACGACACCGATTCCGCAAAATTGCCAAGTACAAATATGGGCTTTAAATCTGTTAGAGGTCGAAACTTTTTACACACCTTTAAATTGCACCGTATATAATGATGGTTCTTTGAAATTTCATTCTGATAAACTAATTGTCACACATAAGATACTTGTTAAAGGCTGCTTCAATAGATTATCTGTAGTGTTCTATGGGTGGCCATTTGAAGTTAGTACTGACCAACGCATATATGAGCTACGAAAGTAATATATAGGTTCAAAGTTTTTTAAATGAACTGATTAATTTCATTTTCAACTGCACTATATTTTTATATGTATATATATATATATATATATATATATATTATGCGAGAAAGTTTATGTCTTAAATACATTACATATATTTAATAGTAATAATTATTTGGATATACGAGTAATGATAATCTATACGTTACAAATTATTTTTATTTGGCTGTGTTAAATATTTTTAATTAAGGTTTTGGGCCAAATGTGGAGAATATACCATAGGCCGTCCACCGATAAATCAGTCCTTCCTTGATATTAGTAAATTAGATGCTGCGTATTTTACATCCCATGGTCCTCAAATTTCAAAGAATACAGACAGTTACAGTGTATCCAATTATTTATATTCTGAACATAACGAATTTTACAGTAAAATTTTTGATGTTCGCACTGATCGTAAGCTGTCATATAAATAAATGAATTACTAAATATTCATTCTATATATTGTTTATTTAATATTACATATTTATGAAATTGTGTAAATTCATAATATATGTATATATTGACAAATTTATTTTTTATATTATTTAAATGCATATATATGTAACTGTGAATTATTAAGCAATTATCGTTTATACAATGAAGAGTTACATAATTTTTAGCTGTAATTGAAGATAAAGAAGAAAAAACTGTGGTACCATCCATCGCCAATATTGAGTTTCCCCAAGAGTTTAGTGATTTTTTACAGTCAACTATAGATACGGTAAGTTATCTCTAATATAAATAATGGCTCATTAGCTTACAAATGAAAAAACGTCTGACGGGTTAAGCTTACCATCTGTAACTTTTTATTCGAAGTTTGGCATAGATTTAATAAATATATTGAGTGTTTACGAAGATGAATGTATTCTGATATCGGAGTTACTAGCTACTAACCGTAATTGGGCTATAAGCTTATCTTTGTTACTATGGCCATTTGACCAAGAGTCGCTATACAATTGTTTCTTGAGCTCTTTCAATGAAAATAATTGTCCTCCTAAGTTTAACTATTTATCTGCAACCAAAGAGCATTATATCAAAGTTTTTAATATTTTACGTCTTCTTTTAAGTTCTCATAGAGACTTTTTAGATTATTTTTTAAGCTTAGATGGTTTAAAATACATATGTTCCTTTCTGGACATTGAAATACCTACATGGAGTGATAGATTCAATCAAACGACTTCTTATCCATATAAAACACAAGTATTTACATATAATGCCTATATAACTTATAGATAGCTGCATTCAGTCTATTAGTAGGTATCAGTAATCATAGAGAAGGTGTGGAATGTTTGGTTAATAAAATATCGACATCAAATGAAGAAACTTCAATATATGAATGTATTAGAAATACAGCTATGAAACAGAAACAATTTGGAAGGTAAATATATATTAATAATAATAACGCTTTTAATTTATTAGACAATTATTCAACAGTCTATTTAATGAATTATGTTATAATGTGAGGTTACATGTCTTAATATCGGAAACTGAAGGATTAGTTGACACTATTTTGAGTCCAGAGTCCACCACTGTACACAATGTAATTTATGGGTTAACGGAAGCATTTACATGTATGACATTTATGGCTCAATGGGATCCTCAACGTGAAAAGGAGTTTTATGAAATAGGAGAAAGTATTGACGAAAATGTTTTGTCGTCTAGAATTATACGCTTATCTCGAATAGGTTCAGATAAAGGAATGCGTAATGATGGTCTTGGACCAGATAATCATAAATCTAAATTAGACCAAATAAATAACACATTTGCAAAAAGGTTTTATAAAGCAAATAGTCGTTCTTTTATTCATTCTATTTTCCAATTAAAGAAGTTTCTATTAGACCAAGATTTCTCAAATTATCAAACCGTGGAATACACCGTGGTAGCCCCTGTGTCGCACCTTTATATAAACGAGCTAGAAATAAATGGAAGAAATGTTTTAGATTTGCCTCTAAATGTTTGTTCTATAGAGGTGTTAAAAAAAAGATTAATATCTCTGATAGACTCCTTTTTCAGTTGGTTTTTTCTAACAACATTTGGGTCTAATTATTTCCTTAATCATTTCATAAGATGTTCCCATATTGACAATTATTTATTACCGTATAAAACTTCGTATATAAATTTACTGTCCGAAGAATCTAAAAAACATATAAAAATATGTGTAAAAGCTTCAGATATTTTACACGAGCTGGTATTCAATACGTTGGATGAATCTTGTGACTCTAAAACATATAAAAAAGGCATCAATAACATCATACTGGCTTCAAATGAAGACAATCTCCTTTTGTCCGATAATATCCATTTATCTTTTGTTAATTTACAGCAATTTTACAAGTTTCTAACTTTCAATGCTAGATCATTCTTTATATTATATGGGGAAAGATTAGATATAGCAGAATTGTTTGGTACATTTCTTAATAGTGTAGCCTCTACCCAATTGAAAGAAGAAGAAAAATCAGATAATATACAGCTAAATAAATCTCTAACAACGGAAACAGGAGTCACATATGACCAAGTACAACAAGAAGTTATATGTTTATCTACTTTTTGGTAATTATTAGTATGAGTAAATTTGTTTAGTTCCCTTATTGAAATAACGCATATTTTCTTATACGAAGCTCCAATATCCTTTTTAAAGGGGTTTTTGTCTTCATGGAGCGAATCTACCGTCAAACTTTGTCAAATGGCTACTCAAAACGTAAATTATATATTTGTATATTTATATATAATTAGATAGCTAATATTAAAGAGCAAACTCTATTTGATTCTACATATTTATGGGGTTTTAGCGATTTGTCAATAAATGCGTATAATATAAATAATAACTCTAACGAAGAAAATCAAAATAAACCTGGTATACTATCATCATTTGTACCTTCCTCTTTGTATACAGGAATTCGTCAAGTAAGCTTTATTATTACTAATATAAATAAAGGTTGCCAAATATAATAGAAAATTAGCCCAGAAAATATTGGAATTATATAAAGCTCATATACTTGTAAATGAACTATACAAATCTATTAAAGATGAGCAAAATAAAGAGTTTCAAATTGAAGAAAATAACAGTTATATGCAAAATTCTTCTGAGACTTCTAAAATACATCTCGACAAAGGGGTTCAATATTTATCTGAAAAGGTCAAGTAAGAGAGATGCATCTGTTACATATATATAGTCAAATAATATTTATTTAATAAGTCTTTAATTTGAAATTATTTAATAAATTTATAATTAAAAATTATTTAATAAATAAATATATGATATATGTCATCAGACATTTATCCAACGAAGCAAACCCTAATCAATTAATACCCACATGTGAAACAGTTGGAATAGCAAGTTCAACCGCTAAAACCGTTGAATCATCAGTCGTTATAGCTTCACGTTTAGGAGGTTATAATGGTGTATTGGGTGTGCCAATGTTAAGTTTAAAATATCCAGAATGTACTGAAGATTCTAATAATACCGTTTTCCTACCACCTAAAATATTACCTGGCTGGAAAAGTGATATATATTTATCAATAAAATTATTGCTTAATATAGTTAATAATTATTCCGATTATATAATAGATGGATCTGCTACTATCAATGAATTAGCTAATATCATTGAAATAGCTTGTTATAAAAATCCTTATTTAACATTTCAAGCATGTCATGTAGATTTGAAAAACTCCCTAAAACAATTATTAATAACACTGAGTACATTAATATCGATTCCGTTACAGAAATTGATAGAAACAGAATCCAGTGGACATTTAGAAGGCTTGAATTTTAATTTATGGAATAATTGTATAATTGAATACTTACCAGTATGTGAACAAGTACTTCATTTGGTATATAATCTATTAAATGCTATTTTGCCTAATGCTCCATATCCAATATCACCTTTACTTTTATCGCAAGCTGTCAATAAACGTACCAATATATCTATTTCTAAGAATTCAACAACAGACGGTACCGCTTGGGTATATGGAGGTTTAATTGACTCTGGTTTAGCAAACGCTATAATACTTTTAGCTATCAGTTTAACACAATCTTGGGTTATATTAAATAAAGATAAAAACTCTAGTTTACATAAAAAAAATGTAGATTCACTAATTACCTGTTTAGATCTAATATGTGTGATATTACGCTTATGGAGTTTACGGGCACCAGATGCAGTACCAACTATTATAATGTCCATAATAAGAAACGGACGTTTATTACCATGTTTTTATCCCATGGTTCCATGCTTACTTACATCAATATATAATTTAGGGGCTACATTGCCACCACAAGGTGCTCTTTTCAGCTTTAGCAGAACCCAACCTAGTCTGATAACTAATGAATTAAATGGAACAGAGGGACGTAATTTGGAAGCAATTGTGTCTAGATTAAAACAATTGTATATGCAAAAAAGACAAGCTGAAGATACCCGTAAAAACATGATATTATCTAGTGTAGAAAATATGCAAAATATAGCAACAAATACTACAAATTTGCGTTTCAGTAACAGATTACCGTCTTCAATGACAACATTAACGTTTTCATCACGTATATGGCTACCTAAAATAATTGAAGAGGCATTGTCACATATAAATTTATATTTGATAGTGCAAATACCTTTATCTCCAATTATGCATGGTGAAAAATCTTTATGTGGATCTGGTGGTTATGAATGGTCTCATCGTAACATAGGGCGAATAACTACAGGCAATGAAGAGGATATACTCTCTTTCAGTATATTTAATCCTAATGAAAATCCTGATCTCATACAAGACTGGGCTATATGGGAAAAGCTTCGAGATTCTTTAAATGAATCTTTAGTCGAAACTGCCATAGAAATGGCTTTAGAATCTGAAAAAGCACTAGTTGCACCTTTAACTTTATCTCCAGCTACTATGAACATAATTACTCAGTCTAGGACACAAACGATAGAATTTATTCAATCCATTAGCAGTGCACCAAAACGTGAATTACTGAGACTTAACAAAATAGCTAATCTAAATAGTCAAATAAAAGTAGAGGATATATCAGAAATAATAACTTTGTTAACATATGGCAGTTTTAGCTCAAATAGTATATTTTTTGCTTCCACAGCAGCATGCATTGCAACTATGACTATATCCAATGGTCCTCCTGTGCTTGATTTATTGGCATATTCTGTGCGCAATGCTTTAAGTAATTTATCTGATTTTTTAACGAATGAATTACAAAATAATCGTGCTAGCGGTATAGCACGACTATTCCATTTATCTAAAGCTTTACTGTTTATATATAATACAGTAGATTTGATTAATATTCCTATACTAGAAATAAGCATTATATTGTTTCAATTAAGTGCGGAATGTCTTAAAGCTATTCAAGATGTACCAGTTATAGACTCTGAGTGTCCTATATATCCAGTACTAATTAGTTTATTTGATGGATTATTACCAATAGCCGTTTCTTTATTTTCCAAAGGAATACATTTATTCCATAGGTTTACATATACGCTAACACAGCCTGAATTAACTCAAATATTTACGGGATTATTGGACCCGAAACAGCCTGAACAGCAATTTACTGTTAATAATGAATCACCAATACCACCACAACCAGCTCAACAAATTAAAAACACCGAAGAATTATCCAATTTTGCAAATCGGCTTGTAATAGAACAGTTTCCTTTATTTTTTGGTACCAGTAGCTTACCACTTGGACATGTATCTAAAATAATAGACTATATACGATCTGTTTGCTCTATTATGTCAGTTATTTTGAACCAATTACCTATTGCTTGGGATTGCAATATACGTACATTAAATCAAGAAAACCCTTACTATACAAAACAAGTAAATTCTTCATGGGAAGGCTTATCAGTACAAACAGTCCATGCTATGCTAAACTGTCTTAAATTAGTAGTCTCCTCTAATTTATTCCGAAATATTGCTATGTATGAAATTTCTGGTTCTTTTATGGAAGTTTATCTACAAACATTAAAGAAATTAGGAGACTTGTATAATTCAGATGATTTAGACTCTACAAACAATATTGCTGATGCTGATATGACTCAACCTTCAAAAGATGATATTTTACTCAATGCAACTGTTAACGGTGCAGCAGATTTATCCATAAAGCTTGATCTGTTTATCAATACACTTACCGATTCTCTTGAAGAGTTTCTAAAAGATCCTTTAGCGAATTCTTCTCAAATTAAAAGTCTTTGTTCTGTATTGGATATAGTAGCAGATATAGGCTTAAGTATATTTGATCAGCCATTTATTAAATCTGCACAATTATTACTAGCGTATATAACTAGCACGAAAGTAACCCCAGATACATTTTACGACGGAAATCCAACAAAATCAGATCCAACTTTAGCCGATGACGCTGCCTCTTTATACGCTGATTTTGAAGATCCGTCCATACCAACTGAACAAGCAGAAAAACCTGAACTTATTCCTAGTTTGAAACATACTTGTTTAAAACGATTATTAACTCAATTAAATGCACTACAACTTTCTCATTCTTCCCTTGATAAGTTTAATAAACTTCAAACTATTATACAAGACAAACTTATAATTACATCTGCCCCAGTCGTAAGTAAAACATTACAATTTAGTACAGTGTAATTAAATTATTATTAAATAATATGTATATCTATGTATGTATATGTATATACTTTTACATATATGTATATATATGTATATATATGTATATATATGTATATATATGTATATATATGTATATATATGTATATATATGTATATATATGTATATATATGTATATATATGTCTATATATGTATATATATGTATATATATGTATATATACGTATATATATATATATATGTATATATATGTATATATATGTATATATATGTATATATATGTATATATATGTATATATATGTCTATATATGTATATACATGTATATATACGTATATATATATATATATATGTATATATATGTATATATATGTATATATATGTATATATATGTATATATATGTATATATATGTATATATATGTATGTATATGTATATATATGTATATATATGTATATATATAAATATATATGTATATATATGTATATATATGTATATATATATATATGTATCTTTATATGTATTTATACATATATGTATATATATTAAGTATATTATATATTTATCAAATATATATATGTATATTTGATATATATATACCCTCATAATAAAATTGATACCGTATAATGATTAAAATATGGTAATAATAATTTATAAGTATATTGTATAAATATAGTTTATAATCAAATAATTGATTTATTAGCAAAATATTGTTATTTATTGTTTTTAAAGTTTTGATTAATAAATCAAATATAATTATTTTATACTTCCACAAAACTGGAAATAAGTAAAATTAGCGATGTGTATAAAAAAAAAAATATATAAATAATTGTAGGATAACTTACGGAGTTCAAGTATTCATAACTGCTTTCCGCATACTTCTGTAAGCTACTTTTCTGTGGGGGTTCAGCTTCTAAGGTAGGAGCAGTTGTAGCATTGCTTGTGGTACTCCATATTGTTAAGTTATCTACCAAATTAAGTTTCTCGTCAAGTGTGTTAGCTTCGTGGTCGCTATCGTACGTAGCATACGTATAATCTAATGTTTTCGCAAAATCATTAAAATTTGTGCTAGATCTCATTTTTTCAACTGGAAAATAGACCTTTCAACTAAACGTATATAAATACGAAACTTCTAATCTAAATTTGTAATATTAGTGAGCAAATCCATTTTTACCAGTAAAAAAATAAATAATTTTTTTTTTTTGTCTAGTACAAAATAAATAATATCATAATTTTTTTTTTGGTTATTTTAATGCAATTTTAATAAATAGTTAAAATACATAATATTAATGATTATACTAAGCACAAAAAATGCATAATTCAATCTAAAAACGTTAAAACTTTGGGTATTATTTTTACTAATTAAACCCCCGACTTCGTTTAGTTAAAAAACGAAATGAAAGTATACATAAATCAATTTTTAATAGATCATAAACACGAAGTATTAGAAAATGGGTATAAACTATGTCTGATTAATCATAACCAGGGCTATTGTTATTCTCTTTTGCTGCATAATTGTGTTTTCTGCTATTTTTGACAGATCCCTGCATCATTTCTTACACTGGTATACATTGCTGAAATGAAATCTTGGTTATTTTTGTAGGCTGAAGCGCCATGATCTGAGTGGGCTTACATTTATGCTAAATGCGATAATTCGAGAACTTACAATCTTAGGGTTTAGTCTAAGAGCTTACATTTCGTCATTTTAGATTTATAACTTTATTTCTCTTTGCGTCCGTTAGAAGTAAACGTAAATTAAACACTAATATATTTAGCGGGATACGCCCAAATGCTCAATGACAGAATATTTGGACAATCCATTATTGAAAAAGTACTATTCTTTAGCACGTTGTACATAAACTTAGTTTAATAAGCAAATAGTTGAATAATTCTGTATAATTACACTCATGTGTATTTACTAATACTAGTTAACGTATACGTGAGACAATAAAATTCTAATATTTGTGCATGGGCCTTTCATTATATTTATATGTATATGCAAGTTGATGGATAAATATGCTGAATTATGTTGCATTTAAACTTCATTAATGTGTGTTAACTTGTGTGGATGTACAGTTTGTTTGATGCAATTTTAAATATTTTACTTTACTATTAATAATAAATCAATTTTATAGTGTAATATTAATAATTATATTCTTTGTGTATTAGGCTGCAATAGCTGAAGCTTTGAAACATAAAGAAACTCCCAGTCCACTTACGGAGTTGCAGGAATTATTTGAAGTAAAAAAATACAAGCTCTTATTTGCTAGGAAGTTCATATACTCATCTTTGTTATTATTGTGGTATACATTTGCGAGGCTGGTAAAAATTTATCGTTATAATAAGATACAGCAATCCTTGTCATAACTGGACGCAATGCTATAAGAAAGTTTGATAAATTAGAGCAGCAGGTAATTGAAAATCAAATTTTCGCACAAACATAAAAACTTGATAAGTATAATTGATAAATACTTTATTTATTTCTTGTCCATTTTAGTAAATTGAAATGTTTAATACCAAAGTATGTACGTAAAGTATATTAAGTTGATATAATCTACATACTATATATATATATAGATATACGTATTCATATATATATGTATATATGTATATAAATATATATACAAATATATAGATATATATACATATAAATACATAAATATACATATATATACATACATATACATATATATACATATATGTACATATATATACATATATATACATATATACTTATAAAAGTATATACATATTCATAAAAATATAATCTATATATATATTTGTTCATATTTCTTTTTATATAAAAATACATTATGTATATATATTTCCATACGGTGCGCATAAATGTGATATTGAATTCTCTGTGTGTGAATGTATATATAAGAATAAATATGTAATTGCGTATTTAGTCTCTGCACTGTTTTGGACAAGCTGAAGATTCTGAAGAAGATCAAGCAGTAAATATGCAAATCTCCACAGATGCTTTACAATTTTTCGCTATTAAATATCGATTCTTCAATCCGTTGATTAAATCGCTTCCTACACCCAAACATACGGTAACATGAAAACTTATTTCCCATACAGTTAGAACTTTAAATTTTATAAATACTTAACTGCAAATTATTCAGAATTATTGGAAAGCCTTGTCGAATTACCATTAATTGCTCTATTTGCATTTTGTATATTTGTAATAATCCTTCTTCCTGTACTGGATTTCAATGCCTTCACGTTTTTGATTACTTTCGTTATACTTATGAGCATTACTTTTTTATTTACAGCTGGTACATATTTTTTCTTGCGCTTCCTTTACAAAAAATTTACTCCTGATGCTAAGCACACCAAAATGTATTATGAGTCTTTATCAATGAAGCAAAGCATGTCTAGTAAGTAAGACAAAGTTATTTGTAATAACTTTGTAATAAATACTCATAATTTTTTACTTGAAAAATATTTTACATCTAAAAATATACATATACACATATTTATATATATATCTAAATATGTACATATATATCTATATATAGACACATATATTTATATAGATATATATATATATATATATATATATATATATATATATATATATATAATAACAATAGTTATAATAATAATGTTATTAGTAAAGATATAAATTTATTAGAGCAAATATAAAAAGGTTGCGATAAATCAATAAAATTATTATTAAACAATTTATAAATTATATATAGTGGAATGACTATGATGATTTATGATTATACAGGTCTCCCAAAATCTAAAATAGACAGTTTAGACGCATACGCATCCACTTACTTTGGAGTGAAGAACAGAGTCCAAGTAATGAATAAAAACAAGCATTCATATTAGCGCAATTTTCCGTTACATTCAATTACAGCGTTTAAAGCTTACTTGCAATTAATTCTATTCTTAAATGCGGCATTTGCTGCCATTATTTTAAGAGACTTAGCTAAAATGTAAGTGAATTTGCGCGCAGTAATCGAAACTGACAGGTTGATTGGTCAGCATATTTTGTGGGGAAAATATTGGATGTGGTTATATCCTCTAGGTACATTTTTCGTTATTTCGAACCTGTACATTTGGACGATTCTTATAAATTATTTCAATTACGTAACATGTCTTGATTGCTTGGTTAATCGAAGAATTATTAATGAGGTATAATTACAAATTATTTTACACCATTATTTATTGAATAATAATTCCAAGTACATTTAACAGATTGATGAAGCTATTGAAACTGAAGAGTTAAAGGAACACTTTAAAGTGTAATGCTGCCAAAATAGTATTTTTTTAGATTAGATGTGATACTTAAAGCAGCAAAATTGGAAATTGCTAAAGATAGGGAACCTCAAAAATGGGAAGCTACATTGGAAAGAGTTAAAACTGAATTTCAGTATTTGGATAAATCCGAACAGGAAACAATTCAATCGGTGTTCAGAGTTCTGGCTCACAAAACAAACGAGCTAAACCTTGATCAACCAGAAACTGGATTTATTTATTTAGAAAACGTCAAAGATGCATTTGAATTATTAAACCTTGACTATAGATGGGATTATATTAATAAATGGTAACTCAATATTTTTCTTTATCACATAGGTTAAATGAAGAGTATAAGAAATACGATACAAAGTATACAAACCAGCTAATAAATAACGTTTATACAGGAGAAATGAAGTCAGCTTTTACGAATTTGTCGAAATAATTATACTGTCCAGCAACATCGTAGCCTCCAAATGTAAAACTTATTAAATCTTTCTGTATAGCTACTATTTAATACAGTACATATTTATTTAATAATTTATTTAATAATATTTTTGATAATATATTTAATAATATATATATATATATATATATATATATATATATTATTATTAAATATATATACATATATACATATTTATATACATATTCATATTTAAATACATATATATATATATATATATATTATATACATTTTAATGCTATCATTAATAATATGCTTTATTATTCAAATAATCATTATTATTATTGATGGAAATTATGGCTATATCAATAGTTATTAAGTCTGGTTTTAAGGTTATGAATGTGCTTGCACGAGCACTTACTATCAGATAACATGCAAATTGAACAATCAAATTTATTATTTGACTAATTAAATAATACACGTGGCAGATACAAAGGAAACAAGAGAAGAACGAAAACAACAACTGAAAATTTTGTTCGATAAATTAGATGTACTCAAAAAGATAATTAGTTATTCTGAAATTGTAGACGAATAACGATCAAAAAATATCCCTCACTGAATTTCAATACGTAAGTTTTTTTATAAAGAGTATATATACGCAAAAGATAATTAATCTCTTTTTATTTATGTTTTTTTTTTAATAGATATTACGCGATTTACAAAAAGCTGTAGGATTAATTAACTGTTTACTATAACTGGCAGCTATCCGACAATAGAATCAAAAAATTAATTCGATTTATCGGGCACGGAGATAAAGAGGTCACGGTAACTAAAATCACATTAAAATGATTAATCCCTATTAGTATGACCAGTTGCTCGAGTTTTTAGATTCAGTTATGATGAGAAGGGGTCTTTTTTGCTAGTGATCCATAATTTTTAGCGTGTAAACTAGCTTGCTTTTTCCGTAAGTATTCTCTATGAAGATCTTGATATTCTTTCAATGCAGCAGCGTTCTTTTCATGAACGGATTTTTTGTATTTTAGATAACGTTCTTTTCGAGCTAATCTAGCTGTAGTAATTAAACGCTGAATTTTAGGGGCTTTAGTTTTATTTGTATCTTTTATTTTTCGTCTTGGAACGTATTTGCGTACATCAACTTCTTTTGAAAGGTTGAACAGCTTACGAATTTTATTGGCTCTGAAAAGTAACTGTTTTTAAAGCTAAGATACAAATATTGAACTATATACTGATGACTGTGAATACAATACGTACTAAGAATATAATTTCACAGTTTTAGCTATTTTAAGAAAGGGAAAAAAAACCACGCATACAGCTAAAGAGATAATAATAAATGGTATGATATACAGCGTGGGTATATATAGCTAAAGATATTATATGCAAGTACAAGCAGACATATTCAAGATAATTTACTGGGTATATAATATATAATATATATATATATATATATATTATATTATATATTTTTTTAGATAAAATACAATATATGTATAAGAAGTTAATATATATATATATATAGCATGATTAGAAATTGTTTAAATTAATACCTCTTGGGACCTAAGCGTCTAGGACGTTGTTCAGTGGTTAATCCTTCAATTTCATTAACTCCTTTTTTAACAACAACAAGATTCATTGCAGATAATTCAGAGCTAACAATGCATCCACGAACGGACTTCCTTAAGCGCTCACCAGTGCGTCTAGGACGATAACATTTCATTCCATCACGGAATAATAAACGGACACGTTGATTAGTCATCACACCCTGTAACATAGGAAAACCTTGTTTGTCATTTCCGCCAGTAATTCTGAGAGTAATTTATACGCATTTTTGTAGGTTACTTTAAGACATAACCGTTATACTGTTCTCCAAGTGTATTGGCAGGTACTTCAGCTCCTAGTCTTTTTTCAAAAAAGGGCAACAACATTTTGTGGTCATCTACGTCTATAGCAATTTGACACCCAGTTTCTGGGTTAGCAATATTCAACTTCATCTTTTATAATGTATATATATAGCCCAGAACTAGGAAAGCACAGATATACGTGGGACCTTAAAAAACAAATATATATTCCAGTGATTCCTGATTGGGACAGAAATTACATTTTTTTCTCACAAAAAAATAAAACCCTGCTGAGAAAATGGGCAGGCGTCCAGCACGATGTTATAGGTATTGCAAAAATAAGCCATATCCGAAATCACAGTATTGCCGTGGTGTCCCAGATCCTAGAATCCGAATATACGATGTTGGCCGAAAGAAAGCAGATGTTAATGAATTCCCTGCTGTTTGTCACCTTGTATCAGATGAACACGAACAAATCAGTTCTGAAGCCTTAGAAGCAGCACGTGTCTGTGCCAACAAGTATATGATTACTAAGTGTGGTAAAGATTCTTATCATTTAAGAATCCGTGTTCATCCTTACCATGTCATTCGTATCAATAAGATGCTTTCATGTGCTGGTGCTGATCGGTAAGCTTTCAAATTTATTAATAATTAAATAATATTTAAATAATGTGTTTATTATAACATATATATATTAAATGATGAATATTGAGTCTTGCACCACTCTTAATTTCAAGTGAGGACTTAGACTATAAACCCATTTAAAATCTGATTTCTCTTACATTAAATTATATATACAAATAATAAATAAACATACACATATATATATATATAATATTTAATTTAATATTTATATATATTTAATGTATATATAATTGGTATACATATATATTATTTACAAAATAATTAATTAAATTATATATATATATATATATATATATATATATATATATAATAATAATAATAAATAAATAATGATAATAAATTAATTAATATAAAAATGGTATATGGTTTTTTTTATAGTCTCCAAACGGGTATGCGTGGCGCCTTCGGAAAACCTAATGGATTAGTTGCTCGTGTGAAAGTTGGGCAAATACTGATCTCAATAAGAACTATGGAAGACAGAATTGAACACGCAGTCAAAGCACTTCTTAGAGCTAAATATAAATTTCCAGGACGTCAAAAAGTCATTGTTTCCGACAAATGGGGTTTTACAAAATATACGAAATCTGAGTACCAAGATTTGAAAGCTGAAGGCCTTCTTGTATCTGATGGTGTAATGGCTAAACTTGTATTGCCACATGGACCACTTTCAGCTACTTTCCCAGACGTTAAACATATCAAATTACCAAATATTGAAGAGGATTAAACTTTTCGCATTTTTTTAAAAAAAAAAAAAAAAATAAATTAATCTTCTACAATAGAAGACTTTTTAGATGACTTATTATTAGACACATTTGGTTTATTAACGTGTACCAAATGCTCATGTTGAGCAGTAGCTGTAGATACAAGTTGTTTTTCAATTTTCTGTATTCCTACATATTTGGATTTCTGAAAAAAAAAAAATAAAAAAAAAAAGAAAATACTTACATTTCTTAACTTTCTCCATGCAACTAAGTTCAGCTTTTCTTGTGGCTGAGCTGGTTTATTATGACGTTGTGTAAACGCAGGCCCTTTTTGAACTAACTTTTTTTTTAAAGACTTCTGCACCATTAAAAGAAAAGGCTTTTAGGAAGACGGAAAAAAAAAAAAAAAAAAACTAATACTCTAAAATAAAGTGATCTATTTGTTTAAGCCCTGAAAAAAAAAATTATTTTATGACATAGTGATTTTACAAGGTATGTAAGACAAAATAGTTTCACGGTAAGATGGACCCAAGTTTAAGCATAATGGAGATTGTTCTAAGTAGAGCTGATATTTATTATTGAAACAGAGTATGGCTTACTGTGTTCAGTTTTGTTAAAGACTTTAGATGGGTTAGCTCGCTCACATTTGACAAATTTGTATTATTCATCTAAAACACTCACAATTATAACAAATATAACAATATATATATAACTATTATGGCTTAAAAAATTTTATATACATATGTATATAAAAAACATGTATATATATATATATATATATGTGTGTGTGTGTAATATATTAGCCTATTTATGTGTACATAGATATTTAAATATCTATATATACAGTTATATAACTGTAAATACATATGTACATTGAACCATAATTTACCAACTAAAATATATGGAGACATAAAAAAATTTATATAAAGATATGTATTTATAACTATATATGTATATATTTATATTTGTATATATGTATATATTTATATTTGTATATATTTGTATATATTATATCTGTATGTGTATATGTATATATAAATTTACATATATATATATACTAATATGTATATA
>JAQIFP010000108.1:36890-52158 GCA_030141585.1 Ophryocystis elektroscirrha
GCGCTTCTAAATGAATAAGGCTTCTATATGAACAGCGTTCTAAATGAATATCGCTGGTGATTGAATATCACTTTAATCAAACAGCGCTTCTAATCTAGTATCGCTTCTAATCACATATCGCTTCTAAAGTACGTTTCTATTTAAATTAATCTTATAAAAATATAATATTTTCGAGCATATTGTTAAACTACCTTTAGATTTGTACATTTACCAAGGTTCTCTATTTTACGTAAACGGTAATTTCCAATATTAATGGAATCAGAGTTTTCATCAATTGGCACATCAACCCCCAATTCATTAAAAGTTATTTCGTTAGGCTAAAGTGCAAAGTGCAAAAGTATTACATTCACCTCAATTTGAGAGTCGATCATTTTAGAAATTTCTTACATACGCCGAAATGTGCCTTATCTGTTTAATTATTAATAATATAATGTTTATTAATAAAAAAAAGAAATTACTTTTTTTCTTTTTTTTTAGAAATCTTTTATATATAATGTCATTCAATCATCTTAATTAGAAAAATAAAAAAAAAAGTTTATATGTTTTCTCGTTTTCTTGGAGCGCATCTTATTATATTGTCAACTCGTACAATCTACATATTATTAATATTAACTAGATTATACCATTTCTGCAGCTTCAGTAGCAGAACAAACTTGTGACATTTTTGATTTGTAGGATTCGTATACTCCAAGTTCTTTAGCGTTTCCGACTTTACCATTTACCATATCTAAAATAAATTTGCAAAATAATAATAATATAATAATAATAGTATTATTATTATTTATATATATATATATATATATATATATAATATTATATTATTATATTATTACTTATTTTATTAATAATTAATAAATATTAATAAATTTATTATTCTCAAATTTAAATGTATAATACATTTTTTGTTCAAATATTATTATAACTATTATTATATAGTCAAATAATTTAATTATATGGTTTTTTTTATATTATTTAAAAATTATTTACCTAAACCAGCGTAAAAATTGCCTTTGTGATGTTCGGAACGTAATTGAGATACTAACTCTGCTGAATCATAACCTCCATTGGCAGCAATAATTCGAGGGATTTGACGCAAAGCACTTGCAAATGATTCTATAGCAAGACTTTTTTTTCCAGATTCAGATCGAGCTAATTCATCAACACTTTCAGCCATGCACATTTCCGCTGCTCCAGCTCCGTATACAATACGATTGTCTTTGATTATTTCGGTCAATACTGCCAAAGCATCGTGTAAGGATCTTTTGGATTCCTCTAAAATTAAATTAATAATTAACTATTTGCTAATTACCCAAAATGTGCAGATTTGATCCTCGAAGCACAATAGTACAGGCTTCATTTTGTTTGCAGCCTGAAAATCTTGTTGCTCTTTCTTCGCCTATTAATATTTCTTCAATTTTTTCACAGTAACCAAGTTGTATTTTCGAATCTCTAAATAAAAATAATATTTATTATTAAAATTATACATTTAAATGAGGGAGTTACAAACAAAAATTAATAATTCTTACTTTGTGAATGTAGAAGCAATTGTAGCTCCAAGAACTGCCGCAAGGCGTTCAGTACCATCAAAGTCTGCATGTTCAATTGCAAGAATGTCTGAAATATTTATTCCATATAATTTATGTATTACTATGGTCTTTAAATATTTGATCAGGATAGTTATATATTAGCTGGCGGTTGATGAATACATTGCATCCATGTGCAGCAATCATTTCAATCTGCAAAAATATATAACGTCAATATTTGTGTTACATGTACAACAGCAAAACTACTCGATTCATTAAAAAACCATACATGTATTTGTCTTCATAAACTAATTTTATTCACACATATATATATATATATATATATATATATATATATATATATATATATGTTGCTGTATTTACATATAGCAAAACCACTTATTAAGAAAAGTTTCTAAACAGATATTTTTCAAATTTATTGCACCTTATAATAATTTAATATATAGAAAAACTATATATGATGCATATCATGTAATTCCACTACTTTTTAATTAATTAATGCTTTATTACCTTTTCGCGCATTTTTTCTTTTTCAGCGTTTTCAAGGTTTTGGACAGACTGGAATGAGTCTACTTTGACACGAGCTCCATATATTTTAATTTTATCGGTATCCATGGGCGTATTGGCTACCATTACTTTACAGTCAGTAAGGCTTTTAGCAAATCTTGTTCCTAACAAGAGAAAAAAAATATTATTTATTTTATGCAAATAAACATATTTATATATATATATATATATAATTCGATATATTGATATATATTCATGTGTATAACATGACTTGCATAAATTAAATACATTCCGCAAATATATATATAGAAAAATTACCTATAGGTTTATCTAAAATGAATCCCGATTCCAGGTATGAATCACGCATAACACCTCCAGATATTTTAATTACTTTTATTAAATTCAAGTCCAAATTATTTCTTATTCTTAGCACTGCATCAACTGCTAATTTTGCAAAATGGTCTCTATCGTATTTCAATAATTTTGAGGATAAAGTTGTTCGAGCCACATTCATCAAATCTTCATGAAATTTGTCTCCAGTATTGGAAAAAGCAGTTTTTTCTAATGCTTTCAAAGCACAATTTAGAGATAAACGGTATCCTTTGCATATAACCTAATGGATTTACATTTATTCAACATATAGCTATTATTACATGTACGTTATATATTTATTTCTACATGCATTTGTATATATATATATATATATATATATATATATATTTATATTTATTTATTTGTATATAGACTTGTATGTATTTAACTATATGTAAATGTATGTCTATATATATATATAAATATAGACATATATATATTTATTTATTTAAATATAGACTTGTATGTATTTAACTGTATTTACATGTAAATTTATGCGTAAAAAAAAATATATATATATATATATATATATATATATATATATATATATATATATATATATTAATGATACCTGTGGGTGTATTTTCTGATCCATTAACCGTTCTGCTTCACGCAATAATTCGGCAGCTAAAACAACAACTCCTGTAGTTCCATCTCCGCATTGAGAGTCTTGTTGTTTTGAAACATCTTAAGCTATCATAAATGTTGAAAAAAGTGCTTACCTATGAGAATTTTAGCAGCTGGGTTGTCTATCCAGACAGACTTTAATATAGTTGCACCATCGTTAGTAATTTTTGTCTTTTCTGTTTGTGAACCTTCACCTCCCATAGGCTGTAAAATTTTATCGGTCCCTGAAAACGGCATATATCCTTTATAAGATACAAAAAATACTATTCTCTAATATATGTGTTCTTAACTATAATATTATTATACTAATAATAATATAATATTATAAAGGTAATTTAATATAATAATATTATAAATACCGTATACTAAAAACTGTATATATAATTAGTTTAAGCTATACAAATATACGTTTTATTTATTAATGTATATATTTTGTTATATACAAAATTTACACATACACAAAATAAGTCCTAATCATTTATCAAATATATATATATATATATATATAGTTAGTACTAATAGTATTATAGTCACAGTATAATTATAGCATATACTGGGGTATATATATAACAAATAAGTATGCCTGAAAAAATAAATTAAAATGTTACCTTTAGGGCCAAGTGTTGTTTTTACTAGATCTCCAACAGCGATGGCTCCCACAAAGTATTGCTATATGCTTGTTATCAAAAAAGAGAGTTAGAGAATCTTACTAGTCGAGCAATATCTCCTTTATCTTCTTGTCCACCTGTTTTAAGAACTTGAGGTACAACACGCTGCTAATAATGCATCAAATTACTAACAAATATTTACCATCATTTCTATATACGATTAAGAATAAGTTTAAATCTTTTTCAGGTTAACAATCACTGGGACAGATAAATAAAGCGCTTCTTTGCACTTAATTATAAAGCCATCTATATTCATAAAATAAATTAACATCAAACATATCAAAATTTTTCTGTAAACATGAGTTGTTCAGTTATATTCAGTAAAGGTTCCATAATCCAGTCTGGAAGACGTTTGCCCTGCCTTCTTTCGGTCCCTTCAATTTCATAATCAGACTATTTATCAATAATCAAATGTACACAATCGGTTACCTGTGAAGGCAAGTTTATCGTATAACTACACAGAGAGCCTCCCACCCATTGTCTGCATATAATGGGACATACAGAATCAAAAAACTTTATATTGTCTGTTAGTTTTGGAAGTTCTTGTTTGATTTTATTCCTAAAACCAATTATTTTACGTAAAATATAAATTACTGGAATTCGTAAGCAAACCTAAATAAAAACCCTTTTGTTTGACTCCCTCCTCCACACAAAACTATATTTTGCAAAATATTCCCTCTTAATTCAGGTGAACACATTTTTATACTTCTAATCATAACATATTAAATTAACTGCGTTATACTTCACACAAGCGTCAATTAAACTTTCTCCAGTAACCGACACCTCAAAAAGTACTTCTGGTGTCTTCCAACTACAATAAATCAAGTAATTCATAATTAATAGTAATTTGAGGGTATTTGTAATTTTGTATACATACATATGTTATTTTTTTTATTATTATTAATTAATTTACTATTATAATAACAATAAAAATAATATTATCAATAATATCATTAATATTATTATCAATATTATTATTAATAATGATAGTAAAGATACTCTTGTATATATACTCTAAGTACTACTGTTAAGATGTGTTATGTATGTTCAACATTATAGTATATCGACTCAGTATGTATATATATTAAGGCCTTATAGCGCTATGTGTATAATCTATTCAGTGGTTTAAGTGCAACGTACATACCGCACATCTGGAGCAATTTCTATTTGTTTATCATTGTCTCCAATATAAGCAACTTTGTTTTCCGAATACAGATCGAAGTTGTTACAACTCTTATAACATCGCACGTAACACGCTTCGCACTTTATATTATCAATATCAGTTTCTTTAAGTTCCTAAGTAAAAATAAAGATATTGCCCAACTAAATCTATTACTCAGTATTTTTCTATATATCATAGCTACATATAAAATCTCTGACACAAATACCAAAATATGAATTGATACCATCATAAACTCAGTATATATGCACACTGGTGAAAACGTTAATTATATCCATCTTTCTATATACTTTTATATATATATATATATAGTTAAATGCGTACAAGTCTATATAAAAATAAATATATATATATATATATATATATATATAGAAATATATATGTATAGAGAAACATATATATATATATAAAGAGAGAGAGAGAATTATATATATATATATATATATATATATATAAAGAGAGAGAAATATATGTATACAGAGAAATATATGTATACAGAGAAATATATGTATACAGAGATATATATATATATATACATAGAGATATATATATTTACATAGAAATATATATATATATATATATATATATATATATATATATGTATAAATTTATACATACAGAAACATATATATATATATATATTTATAGATAATTAGATAGGTAAGAACATTTATAGATGAATTAATTTCTTGAAAGCTTTTTATTTAAATAAATTATTAAAATATTCATATTATGAATTTATTTTATATAAGTTGTATGCTGCCTACTCTATCATCAAGGTATTCTTTAAGCTTTTTATTAGCGTCATATGAACCTATATTAACTTCCTGATATGCATCTCGTATTAAAGCTTCGTAAGAAACGGGTAAAATACGTGTTGAATAAAAACCTATATCAATAACTAAACCAGTCCCAACACCAGTCAAATACAACGGTGTCACCATTTCACTCATGTAAAAAATAGAAGGTACACTTAACTCATCAAATAGAACAGCTGCTATGGCTTCTCGCAAACTAGAAGGCGTAAATTCGTGCTCTATTATTAAAACAGAATGATGCGCAGGAGTAACTTTTAGTTTTTGGTAATAGATTTTTTGAAGTATTGGCTGGAGATGCATTACCCACTCTTCTTTACTTAAAGTCATAGTCACTAATTTACTTGAACGACATAAACGCATAAATGGAGAAAAAATCATTACTTTCGGTAAGTAATCACCAGCCAATCCTGCTTTTATAGTGTGTTTACCAAACTGAAGAATTACTCTTGGTTTCACAGAATCCATCAAATTTCGTAATAAAAATTTCGAATGACTAAAAATTATTCATTTTGTAAAATGTCTCATGATCCGACAGCAATACGAGTATTCACATGCGTTTTAATTGCACTATATTAGTTTTTTTTTGTTGAGTTGAATAATTATTATTTTTAAGGTATAAATTATTATTACAGTATGAAGATAATTGCTAATGTACCTTTTAAAACAGTAAAAATATAATTTATACAATTTTGACATGATCCCAGTTAGAAATTGTCAGCAATTAATTACTCAATGTTTTAAATTGACTTCATTGAAAATCTTTAATAGATTTTATAGTCAAGCAGTTCATGATCATTTTCAGAATCCCCGTAATGTTGGATCACTTGACGCTAATAGTCCTGATATCGGGTAAATCCATGTATATTTATGTAATTATTTTAGTACTGCGATTGTTGGAAAAGCTTCTTGTGGGGATGTTATTAAGCTTCAAGTCAAAGTCCAGGATGATGTTATAAAAGACGTCCGATTTAAAGTATATTAGTAACTGTACAAACATCAGTAGACATTTGGATGCGGCTCTGCTATAGCAAGCAGCTCACTAGCTTCTGAGATTATTAAGGGAAAAACAACAGATGAAGCTTTAAAAGTTAAAAACACAGATATAGCAAGTAATAATTAATATTGACTTACGCAAAGAACGAAGCTTAATTCAATGTGTATGTATAAAACATTAAAACAATATGTTATTTTTTATAATATTGAATATTAACTTATTAACAAATCAAATTAATAAAAATAATACATTAGCTTAATACAATTTTGAGTAAACTTCAATTATAGGTACTTCTATGTAATTTATTATAATTATTTAAATAAAATTAAAAAGTTTAGATGACGGGAGTATAAATTTACTTGAATTTTTTTTTATTTAATGCGATTGAAATGTTTTTTCTTTAAACTTAGTTGAAAAAAATTATAACGACAATTACGATAATTTTGCTTTGTTGCAGATGAATTAAATCTACCACCAGTAAAGTTACATTGTTCTTTGTTAGCAGAAGAAGCTATCAAACATGCAATTGAAGATTATAAAAACAAGCAAATTAAGTGTTGAAAAGTTTTTTTCACGTGGCTGCTTCGCTAATCAAAGAGTTTTCTTTAAATTTTTTGTATGTTTCCGAATTTTTCCATTCTTGTTCCGAATAGTTTTGTATTAGTTGAATAATTTGTAATTTTCGATTTTCTTTGAGATCTTTTCTTTCTTGTTTGGTCATTTTTTCCAAAATTTCTATGGGTGGTAATTCAGGATCGCTGGGAATTATCAAGACACCGTCAGAGTTGAAATAGCTGTACTTATAACCCAAAGTGCGTCCTGTAATTCTTGAACGTACTGGTTTATTGATTTTTTGCTCTTTAATAATATAATCTCTAAATTCTTGTAATTCCTGCATATTGGTACACATACAGTACTCTGTTATATTGGGAGTTTTTTTTTTAATTTGTATTTTGGCCCAAGGTGTTTCATTACGCTGTGTAGAACATACGCTAGAAATTTCAGATAGTAAATCTGTGGGTGTATTCTTTGAGGTGCCGAAATTATCATTTTTAAAGGCATTTTTATAATTTAGAGAAATATTTGCATGATTATGGACACCGGAATGTTCGGTGTAATTACTCACGGCACTATTACTTGGTATTTGTGACAATTTTATATTCGGTTTTATTTGATACATGGTTCTGATTTGTTCTGATACATTGTCTGAATCACTTGCATTTATCAAAGTAGTATCGGCATCATCCGATTTTCTCCAATCTGATATATTTGGAGACTCCGTAGTAGTCAATGAACAAAAACTTTTTTTGTTAATGCAGTTTTTTCCTGCTTCCTTAGAAATAGCTTTATTTTTGCATAGTAATGATTTAGCAGCTATGTTACTCTTTAAGCGTATATCTGCTGATTTATTTATATAAATGCGTCTTTTTGTGGGAACTCGAGTTAAATTTTTGTTTGAACTCCCTTCATTGTTATTGTTATAAATAGGCGAAATTTGGTTTGTTTTAATTTCCGCGTTTTCTTGTGTTGTAACCATCAATTTTGATGGCTTGCTTATGAAAATGTTTTGGCTATTATTATTAAACTCTGAATAAGAATTTGAAGAAATAGAAGGGTTTGTCTGATTATTTGGCTTAGTATTTTCGTCAGATTGTACCGCCGTAGTTAAAAAATTTTCTAAAGCGATTTTGTACTCAGATAAGCTCAATCGAGCAAGTAACTCAGGGTTTTTAAAGCTAAATGGATCTGTATCGGGTATATATACACCTGTAACGTCGTATCTATTTGCTACAGGTTTTTCGATATTCTTTGTATTTGCTAAAACGTCTGGATAAAATAAAGATTTAGGTTGCATTATAAGGTTCATATTAAAGTCATCAGAAGTAATGTATGCTTTTAAAGAATCAGAAGTCAATGTATAACCAGAAATTGTTGAATTATCAAGTTCATAAACATCACTGGAAGAAATTACGTTATTCAAACTGTTTGTGAATTCCGAAAACTTCATAGTTTTGTTGTTAAAATCGCTGCAGTTCGGTGGTAACGGTATCCAAAATTCAGGATCATGGTATAATCTAGGCTCTAAGAATGGAGCTAACTCTACAATTAATGAATCTGGGTCAATATAAAAAGTCCATAGCACTTCATTCAACATCACGGGCTTTAAGTTGTCCAAGTAGCATTCAGGTAATTGGCAATCTAAAAATTGTCTCATATCTTGACTAATAAACTTATATACTACCTAAAATTACTCTATTTTACATATTAAATGCATATATATATATATATATATATTAAATATTAGTATTATATAATAAAAAATAAATTTACATTATAAATATAAACAAAGCTATAAAATGAAATATATTTTATATATGACATTAACTTATAGTGGTAATGTACCATCAAGAAATGTTAATATAATATTGCATATATAATATATTTGTATTATTAAGTATTAATTATAATAGTTATATGATTTATATTATTTATAACTATCATATATAATATATATATATATATATATATATATAATTTATAGTATTAGTAATGTATTTTCTATATATACACCACTAAATATAAACCCTATTCTTAGAATAAATATCCTCAAAGAATAAACATTCCTTATAATTAAACACCTTTTTTTTTATACTACATAAATATAAAGTTTTTAAATTATAAATATTATACAACTATTTAACTTTTAATAATTACGTTTGCCGAAATGAAGATAACGCGCAATATTCAATACAATAGACTGCCAATGGAGAACTAAAACACTCAGGCTAGATCTAATAAAACAATTCGAAAAGTGATATTAATTACGGATTTTGCAGAAATTCAATTGGAAACCTTTCTAAAGCTATAGCGGGCCTTGAAAATGGAAACTGGATGCTATTCATTAATACTAGCTCTATTCTTTGTCTGCTCCAGGAGTCTATTAGCTTTTGATTTATTCGAGTTTGCCTAACAAAATGTAATATAAGCTATATTTAAACAATACGTATAAATATATATATTGCTAATATCAGTAATTTTATGCACATTACATATTTAGTTCATATTACACATGTCAAGACCAATAAACATTTCCAAAGAAATGTGTATTAAGTACATATAAAATACATTATAATTCATGTATTATTCTAAATAATACATTATGGTAAACTTGTTATCAATATTTTAGCTATCCACATAAATAATAATGATATATATATATATATATATTATATGAACTTTCCCAAATGATAAAAGAATATATGATTGATTATTAGCACTTACATAATAAAATTTTTAAGTGGCTGTAGTATGTTGTCACAGCAAACTACTGGTAACATAAAACTTTGAGCATATAATAATTTGTCTATTTCAGGATAGCTTTGAAAGTTGAAGAATGGATCCAACGTGACAGATATCATATTAGTACAGATACTGACTTCTAATCCGTGTATAAAATATTTGCTGTTCAATAGTTTAAAAGTGCTTATCTTACCCATAGTATATACGCCTTATGTTAACATTAGGATATGCTTTTAATAACTCCTGGTTATTCTCATTTAATTGAGCAGCCACATAGTAATCGAGTAAGTCATCTTTTTGAGCAATGTATAATCTGTTAATTAAAATAATTGTTAATGTAAGCAAATAAAGTTAGACTAATGCAACCCTTAATATGAATAAATTATAAAGTGGAATCTAATATTTATGGAATATAAATAGTATTATAAAAACCTTATTAAACTTAAATTATTAATATTAATATAATTTGTTTATTTATATAGATAATTACGTTTTGAAAGAGTATCGACAAATATTCATACGAGAACTTGGATTCACAGCTTCAGTATATACAAGTTTAGCTACTCCCTGTTTATACAGTGTAGCGCAAAACTTCAGCAGAGGCTCTCTTTCTGAAAACTGTCCTGCTTGACAAAGTCTGCATAGTAATAACACTTATTATTAACATACAATCGGAAATTAGTTTCAGGATTGTTTTCTGAATTACAATAATAAAATTGGCTTCTTGGATCTAATGCAGCAACCGTCTCCACTAATTTGTTACATAACAATTAAGATACGTTACCAGAACCGCCAGAATCAATAAGCGCTCTTATTGGTATATCAAAGCGGAAATAAGTCAAAAAGTCATATGAAGGCGTGTACTCCCCATTCGGCAAATTATTATAGGCATGACTTCTTGGATGAATAACTTTTTCCACTATCATTTGTAATTGTTTCTCAGTCATTTCATCTTCATCACAGTTTGCATACTTGTGATTTGTGCTAATCGGTTGATCAGGATCTACGGCTCCCACCCAGTCATTTTTACCCTCATCTGAACCAGTAATAGGATCTGAAGAAAATCTTTGAGAGCGGCCTACGGGACTAGTAAACCATAAATGGATAATTTGATCGTCATGACTATACGGAATTCGCATAAAATAACAATTAAAAGGTACCCAAAATCTGAATGGTGTTACAATTATGATGAAACTAATATATATATATATATATATATATATATATATATGTAAAATAATAAACATATTACTGAATTGTATTACTAAAATAAATTAGTATAATATAGACTAATAGATAAAATTATCTTTAATGTATAAAATATAATTATAAATGAGTAATTGACAATAATAAACTTCGACTTTAAGAACATATAAACTGCAAAGCAGTAATTAACAATTATGTGATTTTTTGAATATATTCACCAATTTCAATAGTATACATCATAACTTCTTTTATATGCAAACTAATAAATTTATAATCTTACTTGTATTTAACTCATCTATAACTATTGAAGAATATGAATCATATTTGTATTGTTAACTATTTATACATATAATAACAATAATTTTACATATTATTAAAATAGTTTGAATTATACCTTAACATATCAGTTTCAATGATAACTTGAGCTATGTATGGAACATTTTCTACCGAAAATAAAGTAAGCTCCACGTGACTTGAAGTTGCATGATTCCAAGACCATTGACTAGAGTCTAATCAGTGAGATATTATTACAAAACAAAACAATAAGTACAACTATATTATAATTATATAAAATTATTATAAAGGTTTCTAATGCTGAAAATTACAATAGGTATTTTGAAATTTATATATATAACTATATCTATATATATTTATATATATAGAAATACTCATATATATTTATGCACAAAACTATATCTATATTTATAGATATAATTACATCTATGTATATATTAATATATAAGTATGTATACATATATATATATATATACTTATTTATATAACTATATCTATATTTGTTTATATTTGTGATTATATTAATACACATTTATATATATATATATATATATATATTTATGCATTTAACTATATCTATATATATTTATACATTTAATTACATTTATATATACTTATTTATATAACTATATCTATATATATACTTGTATAAATAACTATATCTATATATTTACTTGTATAAATAACTATATCTATATATATACTTGTATAAATAACTATATCTATATATATACTTGTATAAATAACTATATCTATATATATACTTGTATAAATAACTATATCTATATATATACTTGTATAAATAACTATATCTATATATATTGATATATATAGTTACGTCTATATATAATTATTTATATAACTATATATATCATTATTTATATATATTTGTATATAATCACAATTATCATAAGTATATTTCTATTAATTTAATATAATCACCCAGCATCTATATAACTCATAATTTTCACATTTAACTATATTTTGTCATTAATATTTAATATTTAATTTGTCATATTAAATTATATATGCACAACTAATGATAGTTTTTATCTTCAAATATATATTTTTCAAATAATCATGAAGTATGCATTCCTTATTTGAACCTTACCCTGTAAATGAATATTTCGTTTTTGACGAGTGATAACAGGATGCCCCACACGATTAATTTTATTGTAATGACGTTCCATAAGAATTTTCTTTGTATTTGGGTCTGTAAGATGCCAAATTTGCTGCCAAAGCGTTGACTTAGGTAATCTTTTTTTTATTGGTTTTATTTCCTCTTCTCTCCAATAGTCTTTACTAAACCTTTTTTTAAGAATTGCAGCTTCAGCAACAGAGCCACAATAACTAAGATTTTTAAAATTATTCTCCCTTTTTAATCCTTCATGTTTGTGTAAAACTGAATTTTCTTTATCCATAGACAGCTTTACAGCTTCTACTTTAGCAAGATTTATTTTGGGAATAAAGGGCCGTTGTTTTACAGGATTTTTTGAAGTTACAATTTGTGGGTGCTTTTTAGTAACAACTTTATTAGAACGATTTTCAAAGCTGCTAACTTTCGGTATTTGCTTAGGAGCAACACTAAATTTTTTGGGTACTGATTTAAACAAAACTTCTTTTTTACATGAAGGATTTGTTTTTTTTAAAAAAACAAGCTCCTTTTTAATTGGTGTTGATTTTTTGGTAATATGAAAATTTATTTCATGTTTTTTTATTTGTTGTGGTTTTTTTGTGTCGTCAAATAACGTACTTGATAACCAAGAAAAGAAATAATTTGCGGCATATATTAATATTGAGGGTCTTTCGTTATTTAAGTTTGTACTCCCCTCTTCAGGTATTGAGGCAATATTTGGTTTTTTATAAGTTTTTTCCGTGTATATTTTTAAATCATCAATTGATTTCAATAACTTAACACTTCTATATGAATCTTTTATATCTTCAAGCTTATTAGACAAAATTTCAGAAGCTGTATCACATATATTTAATGATTTGTTTCCAATAGATTTGATTGATCTATATGTTTGATCTTTATTAGATCTATGCGTAATTGGAGTTTCTTGATCAATTGTAACATCATCAAAACATAGTTCTTTTTTACTATTTGAACTATTAGAATTAATGTAAGGTTTAAATGATGTAAAATTACTAAGAGAATTTACACCGTAAACTGACTCTGAAGGTATAACATAATTCGATTTAATTTGATGTGAATCAAAACAAATTAATTCATTTTCCTGTGACAAACGATTATTTAGAAAACATGAGAACGCTTTAGGTTTATTTATAAACACATTTGATTCATCAAAAATATAACTAGGAGATTTAGGTTCTGTTGTCGAGTCAGTCTGACTCGAATGCACATCCTCAAGCTTCAAATACGTCTCCATTATAATGATAAAACAAAATATTTAAACCGTAGTATATAAAAATATAAAGTGGCTACCCACATTGACGTTTTTTATTAAAAAAAATAAGAATACAACAACATTTCACTATTGTATACTACAGGATTACAAGTAATTATCTTTAAAAACTTTCACGCATATATTATATTATATATATATATATATATATATACAAAATACATTATATATTATAAATTATATATCTACAGCTTAAATTGCATTTACTACCAAAAATAATTATTCATTATTAACAAGCTATTTATAAGGGGTTTAAATATTTTTATACGTTGTTACACAGCATATAATGTACTAAGCTTCCTATCGTTATCAAGTAAAAAATTTGTTAATTTTTTTATAATACGTTATATGCAGTTTAATCGTATATATATATATATATATATATACATTTATTTATATTTATATATATATATATATATATATATATATGTAAAAATATCTATTATATATATTAAATATGATGGACGCCTATAAAGTATATTACATAATTTGTATTTAATGCATATATATATATATATCTATATCTTTATTTATATTATGTAAATTTTGATTACTAAGAGCGAAGTTGGTGAGACAAGTAGGTAATAAGATTGGTATAAAGGAAGAATATGAATTTGAAGAAATAAAGGAATTATTGTCAAGTTACGCTTTATCAAGCAAAAGTGCTCGAAATTTAACATTAAGAGCTGCATGTGCATATATCGTTATTCGAATAAAGGGCTTGCATCAATGAATTGCCCAGATAGTTGCAAAACTATCTTTAAATTACCAAAATATCACTACAGATTGCCAGCTAACAATTTTTTTTTAATTCAGTTTTATGTTTTTTGTTTTTGTATAATATAGGTTGGGGCATATATATGGCTGCTGCTTATTTTCACAGCGAATTATCATACCACAGCCCAAAAAAAACCCAAATGTTATTCCTCCTCCTATCTAGGTTAAATTTGTAACTATTATTCAATTGTTTTACCATAGAAATAGGAATTAGCATTAATCTCCGTCGCACTATTGCCCCATAAGTTCCAGAAATCAAACCAAATGCTAAGCCTACAGTCCCTCCTAGGCGCACTCCATTCTTTACGTTCTCAAGGCAATTTATAACCCTTCAAATCATGTAATATAAATTTATATTTATGTCTATAATATTAATATATATATGATTATTAATTATATATAATAATTAAGTATATATAATAATTTGATTATTATATATATAACTATATATTATTATTATATATATATATATATTTATATATATACATATATATAAATTACATATATATATGTATATATACATATATATATATATGATTTGCTTTTAAGTACTAA
>JAQIFP010000109.1:0-13056 GCA_030141585.1 Ophryocystis elektroscirrha
ATATATACATATATACATATATACATATATACATATATACATATATACATATATACATATATACATATATACATATATACATATATACATATATACATATATACATATATACATATATACATATATAGATATATACATATATATTTATATACATATATAGATATATACATATATATTTATATAACCATATATATATATGCTCATATATACATTTACTCATACATACATATATACATAATTAAATATGCATATATACGCATTACAGTAAAAGTTCAATATGTTTTGTTTTACGAATGCGTTCTGATTGACAATTACTTATTGTATATGGAAACAATAATTAAAATAATTTATGAGTAGTTCCTATGTATAAAAAAAATTTGTTAGATGCTATCAATATAAGGTGTATTAAATTTGTGTTTCGTCAATTTCCATGGCATCATTATCTTGAGAACTAGAGTCTAATTGTTTCTTATCTGTTAATGTTTCTTCTTGTTGTTCCTCTTTTAAATGTTCTTTTAAGTCTTGTTGTTCCTCTTTTAAATGTTCTTTTAAGTCTTCTTGTTCCTCTTTTGAGTTTTCTTGGTCCCTTTTTTCTTCTTCTTCTTCTTCTTCTTCTTCAACGGCAGGTTGCGTATCTTTGATTTCTTCATTTACTTCGGATTCTAACTTGGAAGAAAAATTGGGACGTTTATTGGTAGGACGAGGATTTGCGGGAAGTATTGCTATTGAAATTACGTCTCCTATTTCGAATTTATATCGAGCTAAAATGTTTTTATCCTCTGGTCCTGGGCGTGAATTGTGTAAAGTCCCTAAATCTAACTCTGTAATTCTTTTTTCTTTATCGTCTATAGTAGCAATAAAAAAAAAAAAAAAAAAATTACCTAAATGGATTAATTTTAAAGAAAATCTTGAATTTCTTAACCATGCTGGAGAACACAAATCTTTGACTAGGTCAACTATTTCACGTAAGGATGTATCCATCCATGTATATAACTGCAATTCGGAACTTGACAAATTTTCAATTGTATCGGAGGAAGGCTGTAGAAGATCGGCGGTATCTTGCTCTATATGAAAAGATTAGAAAAAAAAAAAAGGTTACCTGTATCTATTTTTGAAGACGTTCCATAGAAGTAACGGTTAAAGTCTTCGAGTGAATGATGTTTTACAAGTTTATAATAAACTCTTAATAAGAATGGGCATTTAATAGAGCGATTAACTACAATTTGTTTGGATGTATTAGCAAGATTATCTCTGTTTCTGTTTGCTCCAAAAAATTTTGAAGGGCGATATGGTTTTTCTGTGTTACGTTTATTTAAAAGAAGAGCAGGTTTCTTTCTTCTGGGAGGTAATTTTACTGGAGGCGGTGCTCTACGTACAGGTAATGGAGAACGACTACGTATATTACGGAATTTAGAGCGATAAGGTCTTCTTTGCGTATTTGATTTACTAGACCACGATTTACTTGATAAAGAAGATCGAGATCGACGGTGGTATACCATTTTGCTAACTATCAGTTTATTTAACCTATTGATTATAAAAAAAGTTGTTTTTTTTTTTTTATTTTTTTTTTTATTAAAAAGGTATAATTAGATACTGCAGCATTGCATTTTATCAGAAACATCATTAGACTTGGTATTACATGAACATTCTGTTGATTCTTGATTAGCTGAACAGTTAGCATAAGAGCAATTATCGTAATAAAAAAGTATGTGTCCAAAAGAGAAAATACCAAATGCAACTCCAAATAAAACGCCAAAAACTATGAGAGAATCCCAGGACATAACAGCCATCATTAGTACATAATCCCAACCAAGTGATATACTGATTAACAATCCCTGAATTAGATTAACTTTTAATTTCCTTAGAAAGTTTTGTTGTTTTGTTCCAGCGGTTATACGTAGATTTTTTAAAGCATATTTATCGGAGTATTTTCTGATTAGCCTTATTATGACTGCAAGTAAGCCTCCTAATATACACGCAATCACTATTAACGTGTATCCATATGTCTCAACAGAAAATGATTGGAATAAAAAGAATTTTCCTAATATAATCGAATTTACTTAAAAACTACTTACCGCTACTACTGTGATTATGATGATGCATTTCATTAGTTGGCAAATGGTTCATATGCTCCATAGGTACTGAAATAAATTTATATAAAGTTGCTATTTTTTATTTTACATATAGGAGCGGGTGTATGTAATAGTTGATCGCGTAATAATGAAGTATTATTTGGTACAATATTATTTAATAATTCATCGACGGAATGATGCTTGTCAGTTTTGATATCGGGTTGTTTATCAACTAATGAATTAATATCCTCTACCAAAGATATTCCATGGTGAGAATTATTATGTGCTGAAGTCGGACTATGAGAAAAGTTCTGATGATCAGAATGTTCTGAAACATGGTTTATGGTTTCTAGCTTGTTATGCGTAGATGGTAATGATTTTTTATGATCCATTGAATGATCCATTGAATGATCCATTGAATGTTGATTATGATTGTGTGGAGCAGCGTCTTTATGCTGATGATCTTTCGGTAAATTAGAAGAATTTTGTATAGTCATTTTATGATTATGTTTATCATGATTCTCATGCACCTCATTGGAAGGAACTGCATTGTGTTCTTGAACATTATTTGACATTCTGATAAAGGCACAGATTTGCTGAATGCATGTATTTCACTTAAACCTTTCAGCTATCATAAGTTTCTATCTATATATATAATTTCCGCAAAGTGGGAATAACGATGCGCTTCTTCATGTGTCATTTACTTAAATTTATACATCATATAACTTATTCATTGATTGAATGTGCTTGCATACTAAAGTATGCAAGCACGTTGTGTTTGAATATTTCAAAAAAAAATATTCAAACACAGCAATAAAATAAATTATTAAAATATTAAAGTGAATTATATTATTATATGAATGTATTTATTATTCAAAACAAGTTGAATATAAATTTGCACCTATTTTTATATCTTACAGAGTTGAATGACTAAATATTTGAATTCTACATTAATGTCAATTAAAACTAAACGGAATCGCTCTCAATTGGTATAATATAATTTCCTTTGTACATATATTGATAGAATTCCGATATTTTTACTAAAAACTCGAAAATTAATTCAAAAAAGTCAATAGCTCACTCAAGTATTATATCAAACAAAATATATTTAATTTAGAAATAGCAAATATTCAGAAAACCACACCAACTGAAATTCCTAAAAATAGGCTGCGCAAAATTTATGAGGTTACAGATGTGGATATAACAAGTATACAGCAATATTTGTATCCTTTCTTTACTGGGGTAATTCTATAAAATATATCTATATGCTTATCTAACCTTCAATACCAACTGGAATATTTACAATTTCATTAATACTTACATTTATCAAACTGTGTATAATTTTTATACAACAATTGTTAAAACTTAATATCTTAATATTTAATTTATATTATGGCAAATTTTAATGTGATTATTATAGTAACAATTCAAACTTCATATATGCATAACTTATCATTTTATATGTATGCGTAACTTAATTGAGTTACGTAGTATTTATATCTTTTTTTTTTGATCAGCTTTTTGTTGAAAATGAAGCAAGTATCGATTGTTTTAAAGCTTTGGAAATTAGTTCTTCAAACGATCTCATAGTTAAAGATTTGTTGCTTTTGGTAAAGGAAATTTGTGCAATAGTAACCATTTAATAGTTATCTTCTTATTTTTATAATCCTGAATTTCCAAAAATAGAAAAATTGTGCCAAAAAACACCAAACAAATGGTTATGCGAATTCGATCTCCCTAAAACTGCACTCGGCGTGGTTCAGTTACTCAACTTTTGTGTTCCCAATAACATCTATAAGACATTCTCTTTGAATAAACTGAATAAAGCACCTGAATTTACAAACGATTTAGTAATAACTTCTTATTGGTAGTTTTTTTTTGTTCTTGAAAACCTTTGATTTAGTGCATCCCCTGGTATCGTAAAAGCCATACAAGCTATTCATGAAAAGAATCAAGGACGAAGTTCAGCTAGGTTAAGATTATCCAATGTTGATGAGAAAGTAACGGAAACTCAGTTATTTAATCTACTAAAGCCTCATGGCCTAATTCGGAAATTTCGATTTATAGTTAAAGAACAAATGGGAAAACCAAGGTATTATTAAGCTGTATAAAATGCTTTTAGAACTCGTATGGCTTTTGTGTATTACAAGAATTCTCAAGCGGCTCAGGATGCAAAAAAAAACCTTGACGGAAAAGTACTATGCGGTAAACGACTTCGCATGGATTGGGCGTTTCCAAACTCAATAAAAAAGGTTATTGAAGAAGATGCTGTAGTAGCGGCTCCAGGAAACATCGCAAATTTATCTAATGTGTAAACGATGATTTTAATTATATATATTATATGTAATGCTGATATCATTCGACTTGAAAATGCGATTTATTCATTCTTTACAAACAACAAACCATTATCTAACTCCGTAATTTCATAATCTATACAAGTTGATCCAAAAAACCGTTTTAATTGATGAAATTTTGTTTCTGCATACTTGCATCGCGCATCTTCCTTAACAGTTTTTTCAGGGAATATTTGAAGTTGTACTTGCAAAGAATGAATGTTATTATGATTTGTCGTTTTTAACAACTGTAATAAAGCTGTAATACCTTCTGGAATTGCAAGTAATAACTGAATATAAACCGGTTTCTTTCTATTTTGGCTGAGAAATGGCTTAAGAAATGTTGTGAAATAATTCAAATGAGCACTTAATGAATTATAATCGATATAGCAATAGTTCAAAGACACATGATCTTCAATTGTTGCTGTTAAATTTAGACTAATAAATTTTATACACTCTAGAGCTAAAAGCGTTTTCTCTAAAGAAAGTAAACTTTTTTCAGATAATTTTTGTAATTCTGGTATATTAGTAACATCAACTTCCAAATGTAACCGCGTTATATTAGGGAGTTTACATAAGAGTATTTTTTTTACCCATTCAATATAATATTTGATGAACATGTATACGTGTTTTTTACTTCGAGAATGCCATAATATTTGAATAAATGTGATTTCTTCTAATATTGATGGTGTTGTATGATTACAAGATTCCCATGATGAGTTTACCTTGATGTGATAAATGTCATTGTATAAATGTATCTGTAATGTTTGCAGATAATTGTTTAGCTTGTCCAATACATAGTACAGATGTTTTGGTGGTACGCACAAATTTTCTTGTATACGTAATTCTCTTATAGGAGGTAATATATTTACCCATTTTGTAAAATAATCGATGGGTATCACATATAGTTCATTTTTTAATGTTATAACGTCCCAACTATTTCTAATTACTCCATGTAGACCCTTATTAATATCAACTTTTGCTAGTCTATTAGAATGAACATGATTTAATGCCGTTGCAAACGTGACCAACTCTTTAACATTCAAGAATGTATAGATTATGTACTCAATGTCTAAAGGGAATAGTGTTGTCATAAGCATTAAACAATCATTTTGATTTTAAATTATTTATTTTCATGTATTTTTATATGATTTACAGTTTGAGCTCCCGATAATTACTCGATATATAATAAGAACAATATATTTCATCAAAATTTAACATTTATATTTATTTATAACTATCTTAAATACATAAACGTCTAAAACTAATTATATAACTAACTTCATTATCATGTAAGTTTTCAAGAATTTTGTGACACTTAATGGATTCACTAAATGCGTTAAAATAAATATGCCTAACTTTTTTAAAAATAATCAAGTGGACGGTATTTATAAAAATTAAAATTAAATCTGTAATGGGCCAATATGAATCTAACATAGGATCGTTTAAGAATAATGTAATTAAATTAACTTCCATTGAGGCTTCTGAGGTAACGAGTCTAAAATTATTCTTGAATTACGAAGATTACATATATTTTAAGCACAAGTTATAGAATAGTTATATTGCACTTAAATATATATGCTTACGTAAAATATGATTTAATTTATATAAGCTTATTAGGTTATCAATATGAAAAAGGTGTATACAAGCTCACAATATTACTATAGAGATTATAGTAATATATATAGTGTATATACATTACTATAATATATATATATATATATTATACCTTACAATTTTGTAACATTTTTCAGTGAAAAAGTTGTTTATAGAGGGAGTTTGAAGCTTATGTAAAAATTATTACTTATTGTTGCGTGTGTTTGCGCTTGTGTATGTTAAATAAATTTACATTTGTATATTTGTGAAATTATAAATTTATTTATACATTTAATATAAGCTAATTTTGCAATTTATAAAATCTAATTTTTTTTTGGACTTTTTCTCAGACTCACAATAAGGTTTGTGCAAGAATTGAATAGTGAATTTTATAGTTTTATGAATTTGCTTCTGTTGTTGATCATATTGACCCAATTTATTCTGAGAAAGACAATGAAGAAGGAGAGGAGGATATTTCGAGTTATTCTTCAAATGAATATTCAGCAAATTTACGGGATTTGATAGATAGCGATAAAAATAGTGAAGATGCCTCTGAAGCTTCCAATTTATCAATCCCTTCTGATTTATTGAAAACTATTGATTCAGATTCTGATACGGAATCAAGTGGAAACGTAAATCGAGGCATTTTCCACTATGAAGTCAAAAATGATGTAATTAATTTTAAATTATTATTGGTCAGCTGAAAGAATTGTCTATTTATTCTGGTATTGCACATCCCATTAAAATAGATGGGGATATGTCTGTTGGAGAGACACTTAGAATGAAAGATTTATCTCAATGGAAAAATCAATATCCTATTACCCGTGTTCAATGGTAAGAATTGATAAGTTAAATATAGGAAATAGTATATAAAATATATTAGATTTTTTATTTTATCTTACATAGGTTTTTAAGTACCGAAATTGGGTCTCAAAGAACGTTTCAAATAAAAGCACTTTCTGACACTACAGATTTAACACTTACACCGAAGCATCTTGGACATTTTATTCAAGTAGTCGTAACAAGAGAAATTGAGAAACAGGTATAATATTCAATAAAGAAATTTATTATGCTGTAAAGTTTATTGAAACGTATTCAAGAGAAATACGTTCTTATTTATTTGATCTATGTTTAACTAACTGAATAACATAATTAAAATTATTTGTAAATCGTATATAAAACTTATTTGTTTTATATATAAATTTATAAATTTACAGCTTACATATATATGAGCCAGCAGATATAATAATTACATAATGGTGATTAATATAGATTAGAGATCCAAACATTGAGAAAGGAATATATGACCCCCACGTGAAAAAAGTTTTAGATATAGATACTGGGCTGGAGAGACAATTTGTACCGGTGAAGTCATTTGCAGATATTGGGTATTATATATTAAAGAATTGCTTCTTATATTTAGACCAATTTTGATTCCTAATACTTGGGCATACACATTTATGCAATCTCTTGCTACAGGCAACTATACGTGTAATATTGAAATTCTTGATAATAAAACGGTAAATTTATTACACATAACATTTTAGACTAGTTATTGAAATGTATGCAAACTGATTATAACCCGTTTTTTTTATAAATACATTGTTATTTACATTTCTAAAATATATCTGAAAATACAATAATATGTGTATTTAAATATATATTTGAAAGTATATAAATGGATTTAAAAATTAATTATTTATACAAATAATTTTTATTGCGTACAAGTCTTTAATTATCAATATAATTAAATGTAACATAATTTTTGATCTTACTTGCAATTACTGTGATTCTAGGAAAAAAACACCGATGATTACCCAGTAAAGAAGTCAGGTGTTGCTGTTCCGGGTGTTTTAACAGTGACATTTAGTAATATTTGTATTTGATAACATTACTTGTAGAGACTCTTTTAATAACATTCAAAAAAGAATACATAGAAAAAAGTCTTGCTAAAACAATCTCATTATGGGACTGGATATTAAAAACGCTAGCTTTAGAAAGTAAAGAAAACTTAACAGAGACGGTTCAATCCAAGGAGTTAGCCGCTCATTTTAGGCTAAAATTAGTGGATCCACGTCCGTCAAAACTTGATACTATAACAAATTTATATATATACAACGCTGAAAACGCAAATCACGAAAAGATTATCTGTGTTAATTCAAAAGATAGTTATGATAGAGATATGTGTTTATACCACCTACTCATTTTCCAAGCCGCTAGGCTTTATCGTGTTATGGATCCTCAAATATGGAATGAAAAATTATTAAACGGAGATCTTGATTATATAAAAGATATGCTTCAACAATACCTTGAATCATTAGTGCTGAATGTTCGTCAAGAAGTTCCCGCTTATGAATTAGTTCAAAATTAATAATAAATTTTATTGACTATGAATATTTCAGTAATTTTTTTTTGCTAGCTCGAAAAAAAAACTGAATTTTGAGAAAATTTAAAAATTAAACTTTTTTTTCAAATAATCTTGAGATTTTGAGTTTTGTGAACTGAGTGATGTTTTAAGCTGTGTAATAAAATAACTTGATAATCCACAGATTGCTCGCAAAGCCTTTGCAAAAAATATAATAAAATGAGCAAACTTACAAAAATGGCAGCTTCTCTTTGTAGCACATTTTCTTCATTAATATAAGAGCAGTAAGGAAGAACAAGGTTTATAGCTAAATGTACATTATTATGAAATAAAACTGTTACTGTCATGTTCATTAAGAAGACCCACAAATTTGGATTCTTTATATACAAGATTAGCAAGAATTAGAAAAACATTGCTTAAATTCTTCAGCTTTGGTTTCTTTTCCAGAAAGGCAATGATAGACTGTATAATTGGGATACCAAATGCTTCATATTTAAAAGCACAATAAGAAATATTTGAAGTAAAACATGTGAGAGTGACAATAACAGCAGAAAAAGGTTCAAAAATTGCTAAATGAATACTGTGTTGCTGATTTTCGGAATCTGCACAAACTTCGAGGCATTTAATAAATTCGCTGCGCAATATATTTATATTGTCCTCAAATTCAATCATTTGTATAAGAGCTAGATTTTGAGCATAATTGTTTTTATTTGATATGGGTGTATAATTATAATTTTGCTTACAATACGGTTTTCTGGATTCTTTTAAATTCTTACTAACACTACTTTCATTTTTGGAGAATTCTTGGTCCATTTTCTTGCTGGAATCATCTAAAAGCTTTGATTGATCGATAATTTTACTTCTCTGCAACTCACTAAACAACAGCTGTTTATATGCTTCATCTGCGGACACTGCTACGTCCGTTACATTTATATCAGTAAATTTAATTTTATTATTATCAATATATTCCTCTTCCTGCTTAACTGATGTTTTATCTTCATTTTCTGATTCTGAAGTACCGCTTGTATATTCATCAAGAATTCTTTCATTTCCAAGGCTATTCTTCAAACTAATAGATAACTGTTCGTTGGGACTAGTAAATTGATGTTTATTTCCGTAAATTTCTATGCATAATTCCAAGGCGGCATCAATAAAAGACATAAATGTTGATATAACAAGCTGTTGGGGAATATTCAATAAAGAATCCATACGGCATTTCGCATAAGTGGACCAGTCTATATGATTAGAAATTATCTTATTTACATATGTTCCTATTTTCATATGTAAATTTGAGCCGCTTTGTTTTGATAAACTATCTTCTATTAGTTGTGAGTAACTGGATATATCTACTGTCATCAGATTATTCAAAATATATGAAAATAAATGATCATCTTTATCGTAACTGTGGTTCAATAAATTTGCAAAAAATACAACTCCCCATTCACAAGGATTATTTGATTTACTATCAATTCTTTTTAACACACCATCTTTGAACAAAAACTCGGCACTGAAAGCCAAAAGAGTGTAAATGATCATTGAGCTGATTTCTGTTTTCATTTTTCTCATTAAAAGTTCCGTAGTGCTTTTGCATATTAGCGAATTTAACAGACAAAACAATAAGTTGAAATCACCTATAAAATATTCGAATTTCGGTATGTAAAAAATAACTTAATTTTAAATTTAATTCATATATTGAAGTAAAATACTAATTTTATTTAAATACATTATTATCTAAGTAAATATTTTCATTTAAATATTTATAAATAATTACATGTATAATAATAATAATAATAATAATTTGTACATATTTATATTTACATGAATAAAATAATATTTATTCATGACTTATAAAAATATAATTGATAATATATGTTATATTTTATATAAGATATGTTCTCAATATATATATGGTATATATACTATATACATATCTAAATAATTAACATAATCAATAACATTATGAATATGTATATAAAAAATATAAATTTAAGTTTAAACAAGTGTTACATAAATTTCATTAATTGACAATAAATGCAAAGCTATGATTGTGCAATTTAAATATAATAATTATTTTATAAATTATTTTATAATAATCATATAATAATTATATATAATAATTATATAATATTATGTAAATGTACTTACTGCATGAAAAACACAAATGTAAATATAGGTGAGGATAAATATGCTTGAATATTTTTTCCTTTATTGTTTTATTTGTTGAAGAAACATTTATTATAAATTGGACAAAAGCTCGAGAAAATGATTCCACTTCTTCTGATGACCAATTTAAAGAATCCATATACCTATGGGAATATATTATATTTTGACGGTTTTTTGCTAAATAAGAAACGTCCATAATCTAAGATCCTTAATAAAATCATTTCATCTTACTGGGTGAATGTGTCCAATAATTAATTCGACTAACTGGTGTTCATGCAAGTATGCCTAAGATTATAAGCCATGTTTATTAATATATACATAAATTGAAATTACGTTTTAAACGGTGATGTTACCTGACATTTAGGAGATTCCACACATAAATTTCTTAATAATTTAATTGTAACACTGATGATGGCTAAATTGCAAATAGCTCGAACAATAGCTTCTTCATTTGAACAGTCAATAAAATCAGAAGACATAGGAGAACTTCCAGCTAAGGATTTAGCAGCAGTATTTCTGGCAAGATTCTTTGAAATTTGCTGTTTAGTCAAAGTTCTTGAATTACGAATCATAAAATCTCCCGCAGGGATAGCACAAGGATCTAACACAACAGATAACCGTTGTTTGCACAATAGCACTAAAGTATCAATTAATGCGTTATCTTCACAAGCTTCTTCACGCCATTCAGGTTGTTCAAATGAAATCTAAATACTACCAAAAACTTCTTTTCTTTTATACCTTTACTAATTGGAGTATATTTTCATATTTTTGTTTTTCATCACGGATAGATATCAACTTTTGGACATCTCTGTGAATCGCAGACGTATCGAATATTTTGCATAGCTGGTCATCCGAAAAAATATCTTCAATACTAGGTAATCTACTAACAGTATTTTCTAGTGGGATATTTGCAATATTTTCTAAAAAAAAATACAAAATAAAATATAATTTGAGATATAATACCTTCAGGAAACAACAAATCTTCAGAATTGCCTATTGTAGTGGACCGATCTATAGCTCGGCTTGAAGTATCATTTGAGAAATCATCTGAAGCGCTAAAAGATCTTTGGGAAAATGCATTATCATTTAAATGATCTTCTTTTGAAGGTAAATTAGGCGGAGGAGAAACTAATATGGTAAAGCAACGTGCTGAATCTCTTCTATATTCAACTCCATTCTCCTAAAACATAAAAATTGTTATTCAAAAAATTAAGCTTTTCGTAAACATGTAACATATTTTTTTTTTTTTTTTTTTATAAAACTTGCTTATATTTTTTAATTAAAAATTTTAGGTAAATTATTCAAATAAGCTTACTACCTCATTTTCACATGAAAATTCTTTTGCATCAGTTAAATTAGGAGGCTCTAAACTCATTTTTTTTTAATAATATCTAGTATATTGATTCATTTGCCACATGTTCAGTAATAATGTTTCTTACTTATAAATTAATAAAAAACCATCTAAAAAAAAGTGAATAAATTAAATTCTGTGAGAAAAAAAAAAAAAAAATTAGCGATGGTCTGCTTTTCCTACTCCGCGTTTACCACTATAAAGATGCTTAGGTTTTTTTGTACCAATAAATCTATCAGCTTCTCCAAGACGTCCCTATAATCAAATTTATTATAATACATTATTATACAATATGTATTATAAATAGTCAATTATATATAAATATATAATATTGATAAATATAAATACTTTTTATTTATTTGACAAATATATGTATATGTATATATATATTTATTTGTTTGATAAATATTGATATAAATTCAATAAAGATCTATAATAATTTCAAAAATATATATATTGAATATATAAATTGTGAATATATGTTAGGTTTACCTCTTTAGATCTTGAACGCTCTGCAAGACGTTTTAACTTTGTAACTTTGTTGAATAAAGAAGGAGTAGCCATGCTTAGGGAAATTCGAGTTGTAGCATTACTTTTAGTTTTATCAATGGCTTTACGGGCTATTGTATTTACCGATTTCGTGCGTAATTGAGAATATGTTTTAAGTCTATTCCTCAAAGCTTCAGATTTCATTGCTCGAGTTGAATCTTTTGGAAGCAACACAAATTCTTCATTCACTGGCGCTTTAACTAAACAAAACAAAAAGTGACATTTTATCCCAAGAAAAAATAACAATTGTGTGTTTGTTATTTCAGTCACTTTTAAAAATAATTTATAATAACAATAATTAGTGGTCTTTTAAAGTTACTATGTGTAAATCTTGAAATAATCTTTACACATCTTGCTATATCGCATAATCATTAATTACGTATTTACTGTAAATTAGGTGTATTGTAATAACGAATATTTAAAAAAATTATTTTCATTGTACAGACACATATACATAAATATATAGACAGGTATATATTTGTCAACATATATCTGTCTATATATATCTGTCTATATATATCTGTCTATATATATCTGTCTATATATATCTGTCTATATATATCTGTCTATATATATCTGTCTATATATATCTGTCTATATATATCTGTCTATATATATCTGTCTATA
>JAQIFP010000110.1:0-14445 GCA_030141585.1 Ophryocystis elektroscirrha
CATATATATACATATATATACATATATATACATATATATACATATATATACATATATATACATATATATACATATATATACATATATATACATATATATACATATATATACATATATATACATATATGTATTTGTATATAAGTATGTATGTTCATATGTATACACGTGTAAATATAGATTTGCATATATGTATATATATATATTATATATTTTTATCTGTATATATGTAGACACGTATACATGTAAATATGCATATAAATATATAAATACATATATATGTATATAGATAGATATTTCTATATGTATTTATGCGTTTACACAAACAAATAATATAAAAAATAAAGTATGAATACCTTCAACATTTCTTGCTTCCGCTAAATCTTTGGCGGCTTTCAGTAAAAACACCTCATAGTCATTTTGAACGCAAGAAGAAACTCCAATGTACTGATCTGTCATTTTTTCAAACATAAAAGCGGTTTCAGCAAGTAATTCAATGTAGTTCGGGTCAGATGAGTCTAGATTTTTGAGGCCATTCAATTTATCTGTAGCTTTCAATCGAACCAAAATTCTTGTTGCTGCGGAACCAACAAGGAGGTCATTATTTATTTGCATTATTTTTATTGCGCTAGCGTAGTTTTTAGCCTAAGAAATAATTTTTTTTTTTTATGTCTATTTAAACATACTAAAATATATATTATACACTGTCTAAGGATAATTATAGTTTAAGGTATAATTTATAGTATAAAATATTATATAATTTATATCAATAACCTAAGTATTGTACATTTACACATATATATTTATAATATATCGATAATTTAAATAATTTACATGTATATATATATATATATATATATATATTTATAATATGTTGTTCGTTAAAGTAATTTACATGTATATGTATATATATATAGATATTTATAAAATATTAATAACTTAAGTATTTCACAAGTATATATAGATATTTATAATTTGAGTATTTTACATGTATATATATATATATATATATATATCGTTATTTATGATATGTAATTAATTCAAATATTGTACATATATATAATGAAATATGAGTATATTTATCAAGCATGTTAGAAGTATATACTACGTTTATATTTAAAAGAACTTGTATATAGCTATTATTACAGATATATCAGCTTGCAGCTGTTCCAAGTTTTTAGCGAGCATATTTTCGAGTTCATCCTCAGAAATAAAAAACCTGAGTACAGGAGCTGCTTTAGCTTTAAGCTCCAAGTCTTTTGGAAAAGTCCTTAACGCAGTTTGAATATATTTGATAATATCTGTAATAGAGACTTTTAAAAGTCATAGTTGCTTACCTGCTTTGGGTATTTCTTGAGCTAACTTAGGGTTTTTTTGTATAAGCATGTTCAAAATAATTAAACCATTTATTTGCACACGGCTATGGAAAGGGCATTTTTTCATAGTTGATATTATACTGTTTGTTTTATTTTGACTAAATATAACATCTACTCCGTAACTGTTATTTACGGTTATTAGTTGTATTATTAAGAGCAAAATTGTCTCGGTTATTTTTTTGTTGAATATATAATGATTTAGACATGCAAATTCATTTTCAATACACTGCAAAAAAAAAAAAAAAATGAATTTGAATTGCAAGGTATTATGTATTCATGTAATACTTTTTTTTTTTCTATCATAACTTTTTTTATCAGTGATATATATATATATATATATATATTTATATATATTTATATTTTGTTTAAAATTTAAATATATAATACTTAAGTAATATTTACATTAAGTTAATATAAATGAATGATTCAAGTAAAGTTTATTAGACGCGGTGATAAAATTACCTTTTCCAATGATTCTCGATTTGCTATTCGATCTGTTTGTGCAATATTTATGGTATTCTGAAATACCAAATCTGTAGTATCAGGGTCGGTGTTTGTAAGTGACTTCAATCTATCAATATGAGGCAGCTTAGTTGCTTGAATTAAAATTTCATCGGTTTTACCAAAACTGTTTGTTGTGATACGAGATACTGAAAACATTCCTATTCGTAATATTTTTGCTAAAACGGTAATTTTTTCATTTTGGTTTGCAATTTCCATAAGATTACCCCCCGACTTCAAAAGTTTTTCTAAATTCTGAACATAGTTTTACCATAAATATGGTCATATTCATTGTAAATAATTAATTTAATTATTTGATTTTTTTTTTAATAATGATCTTAATTGCTATATAAATTTATTTCTGTGTATACTTGACCAAAATCGTTATTAATATTTATACACGTATATATACTATTTTTATAATATTATTAGCATAATAATATTAATAATAATATTAATAATAATAATATTAATAATAATATTAATAATAATAATAATATTAATAATAATAATATTAGTATTAATAATAGTTATAGTATTATTAGTGATAATATTAATAATTATATTAGTATAAATAGTAATAATAATAGTAAAAATTATAATAATACTATTATTAATAACAACAGTAGTTATAGTATTAGTAATAGTAGTAATAATAAAAATATTAATATTAATTATATTAATAGTAATAATAAAGATATAAATATCTATAGTAATAATAATAGTATTATTATTAATAGTACTATTTATTTATATTATACTTAGTTTTAAAAAAAAAAACCCCTCACTACAGTAAATATAATTTTTTAATATATATTCCTTACATATAATAGCTTAAATTTTTTATTCTAGGTTAATATAATTTATTTGTATGCGTATTAAGGGAAATAAAACCAATAAATATGAATTTGAGTATCAATTTATACCTTCAAGATTATGATGCTAGCCTCGACATCCTCAAACGCTTGATTCAGTCTCTTAATATTACTTAATCCGAAAGTAGCGGCTAAAGCTCTCGTTGCATTATAAGGATTGTTGTTAGCATCTGATAATGCTTGATTAAGTGTTAATGCATGTTTTTTGGCATCCTCTTCAGTAGCGAAATGTTCGAGTACTTCTTGAGCTAAAGCATTTATATTCCCATTATCAGTATTTTCGGAGACGGCTATTAGAACTGCGTCTACAATAAGCCCTTCAAAAGATCCATACTGCTTGGAATCAGCAACATTAGTAAGTTTTGCTAAAATATTGAAGCCACTAGTAACTAATGGTATATTTGTAGCGTGGGTAGTAAGGGTGTTAGATATTCCAATAAAGCCTCCATACTCGTAAATAAATGCAGTAGTGTACACTTCAGAGACTAAGTTCTCTAATACAGAAAACGCTAACTGTTTGGACGTTACATTATCCAATAAATACTGCAGTACAAAAGACACTAACTCAAATACCGACTGTTCTATTAATTGAGTTTTGAATTTGCTAATTGCGGATATTTTTGTCAGTAATGTCAAACACCCTTCTTGTATTTTTATATCCTCGGGATAATTGTATAAAAGTTCCAAACAAGTTGGCAATATACTCAAATCCACTAATTTCTCGGAATGCTGGTTTATGGCGCTTATAGCAAGAAATGTTGCGTATAAAGCATTAGAATTAGATAATAAACTGGGAATGGCATCAATAAGGGTTTTGGTTCCTCCTAAAGAATTAATTTCTTCGGCATATTGCTGATTCCTTGATACTCGCTCGACAAGTTGTACTGTCCCAACATAATTCTTTATTGTTGACTCGTATTTTTCACTTTTTGATAAATTCGGAATAGTTGCTTTTAAAGCTTCCACAAAAAGAGGAAGACATCCTGCCCCTACTATAGCATCAGCAAATGCCTCTACGTAAGACATTGCTCCTAATAAGTCCAACGCCCTATTTATATCAAATAGTAGGTGCGAATTTTTAGAGTAAGTGCTAATGTAAATAATGAGCTTTGTATGAAAATAATTTGTATACTCCAGAATATACAATTTTATAAACTTGTTTTGCAAATTAATATATACAGAATTCAATTCTATAATGCTATTAATATATATATATATATACATAAATACATATATACATATATATAAGAAAAAGCTCATATTGCAAATATATAATAAATAATGAAATTTACTTTTCTTTATCTTCACTAGACGCTGACGATTTACTTAATACTTGTAAAGCTGTTGTCAAATGCTCAAATGTCAAAATGTGCGCTAGCACGTCACACGCAGCCTAAAGGTAACTTGAAGTATATAAACTCGGAAAATTAAATCACTTCAAATATTTAGTTTTTGGTGCACAGTAAGCATTTTAATGACAAATTCAATAGTTTACTTATTTAATAATACGCCTAGTAGTTTATTTTGAAACGAATACATATATATATATATATATATATATATTTATGTATGTATGTATAAATAATTGTGATTAAGCTTATATAAATTTGTATTGATATAATTCTATATGTATATACCAATGTATGTGTATATAAATATATATATTTGTATACATATGTATATATGTATATTCTACTGTATTTATGTATTTATATATGTATGTAGCAATATATATATTTAATATACATATATGTATATTAGTATGCTTTACATATGTAAATATGCACGTTAATATGTATGTGCATATGTAAATTTGCATATATCTAAATGTAAGTGTAAACAACGCTGTATGTAAGTATATATGTGTATATGTATATTATCAGGTATTAATACTTATAAATATGTAAATATGTATAATCTTTTTTTTTGAGTAACTTATAGTAAAATGCACATAAATAAATATAGTTATATATAATTATGTATAATTATATGTAATAGGATATACATACATGTACACAATAAATGTTTTTTGTATGCAACACAATTTATTATATTTTTATTTAATACCTGTTTGATTTTGTTGTTTGTAGCAGTTTCTATAATTTGTTTTGCGTATGATATGCACTCTGCATTGGAAGATCCATATTGTGATATGTTTATGACAGTGTTCAATACATTACTAGTTGTATCTATTATGTAAGGATCGGTGCTGTTTGAAATAGTAGCAGCATACTTCATAAGTTTGCTTATCATGTCTGGATCGGAATTAATTATCGATTCAGGTTCTGTTTTGCTGATGGTGTAGATGGACTTTGATATTTTGGCGTATGTTTCTGAACTTAAATTATCTTTGGCAAGGGCTTGGCCAATCCCACTGATAAATCCCTATACGGATATTGTTAATAAAAAAATCACTAATATAGAGCTAAATTCGCTTAAATATTATAAATATGATATATTTATTTACTACCAACATATATATACTACTCGTGAAATTGATATAATAAAGATTTTAACATATATGTATACTATACACTCATTTGTATACATAGATATATTAAAACAAATAAATATTTATACATTATTTACACATATATTTATATTTATATACATATATAAATATAAATGTATATACGTATAGACATATATAAATATATATATACATGCAAACATATATATATGCACAAATATATAAATATGCAAAACTATATATATTTATATAGAAAAATACGTACAAGTATATGTACATATAAAAATATTTATTTATAGTATTTATAATACAAATAATCATTCGAATAGCTACAATATTTAAATTAAAGAACTTGTGGGGTTGCTGTGGAATATTATGCACTACATTTAATCAATAAAAAAAAATCATATTCGTATAAATTAAACTAAGGCTCTAACAACTTACTGCTATATCGATGGTAAAACCAATGCTTGTGTAAGATTCGACCATTTCAAAAATCTGCATAATACTGGAATCTGACTCGGGCATAGAAAGAAAAAAAGAAGAAAGCAAATTTTGAGTTTCATCCGTTTGAAAACGGTTGATCATTTCTGCGATTTTGTGTTCTTTCAGTCCAGCTGCTATTCCCCAATAAACTAGAAGAAGTAATTTATTTTATTTTCAATCACCTTTTATTATCAATTCAACAATTTCTTTGTCTTTATTTAGGTTTTGATATATGGATGTGAGAGTCGGTATAATACCACGGTTTAAAGCCTCTAAGGCATTTTCTCTAAAAAAAAAAAAAATCAAAAAAATGTATATGATAATTAATATTTAGTAAATTATATACATTTTTATATGTATATATAAATGTATGTATATTCATATATAAATATGTATATGTGTATTTATGTATTTTTGATAAGTATGTATATGTATTCATATAAATAAATTTATATGAATACATGTATTTAAGGAATTTATAAAATACGAGTTAAGTGTATATAAGTTGATAATTTGCAACATATATTATTATAGAAAATACACACTAAATAAATGGTAAGTATAAAAGTAAATTTAAAGTTATCATATGCTATATAAAAATAATAATACGGAGTGTAAGCTAGTATTGCATTTATATTATAAATAAATTGGTATTAGAAGAAAAGATATATGGGGGTATTTAATATAAGAATTAATAATTATTATTATTATTATTATTATTATTATTATTATTATTATTATGCACTCGTACTTATATTTTCCACAAGGAGGTGTGCATAAGTCAGATAATGTACGAAGACCAAACATGACCATGTGTTTTGATTTTGTATTGGTTTTACAAGACTCTACAGCTGCATTAACAGCAATATCGTAAACTGAAATGACAAAAAATACACACAAATATAAACTACCTCTTGTTGTAACCATTTTGAAATAAATATCGTAAAATTATCTTTAAAATAATAAAGTTTTTTTCATTTTTACAACGTAAATTTTGCACGTAAAAACACCGGTATAGTTTAAGGGTTTTTACAAAATATATTAAATATAAATGTATCCATGTCAAAGTTATTATCTTATTAAATTAAAACTAAAAAAAAAATACATAGGGGGGAATAAAAAGTAATTTATAAAAACATATTAGATTAATAAGTTACGGCATCTTTCCATTCAATCAATAAATTCAGCATATTTTGAAGTTTTTTACGGTTATCCAGCTTCATAATAATAAACATAGTACCAGACTTGTCCTCTTGATTTGGGGCTTGTATGGTTAAAATATAATTGCCCCCATCTATAATATATGTATATACACAAATAAACTAATTACGTTTTTTTTCAAGTTCCGCAGCGTTGGGGTGCTGGCCAAATCCAGTTACAAGGGCACGAATGCGTGATATGTTCAAACTATTCTTGAAAGTTGAAACCTTTTCATTTTCTTGTTTCCATAAAAATCGACTAAACATTTAATAATATCAATAATTATTAGTTTTTAATTAAATATATATATATATTATATATATAAACTTATATTAATAAAATATATACACCAATTTACATAATTTTAGTGTTAGTAAATTTGAAAAAAATATATACCTTAATATATTATTATTATTATTTTTATTATTATTATATTATTATTATATATATATATATATATATATATATATAATAATAATGAATTATTTTAATAAAATGTATTGGAGTTTATATCTTTTTGAACTTACTTACATTAATATTATGTGAATTATAAATTTAGAGGTTTAATTTTGAATAATTATATGTATATATATATAATTAAAATATGGACACAATTATCAATTAATACAAATAACTAACTTGAGATCTTGAGAGGCTTTCCAGTTAAATGATTCAAATGTATCGTCATTTGTGAGCATTTTGAGTTTTCCTCCTTTACGTAGTTCATCTTTAATAGCTTGAGGTAAATCAGAAACACCGTTAAGATATTTTGTGGCAAGTAATTCTTCGTCGTATAAAGAATATTCCCATTGTGTGTATGGTTCAAATTTTTTAGGATCAATAGGGTGTTTCTCTAATATGCTATATATAGCCTTAAGCTTTTTGTGTTCTTCTGGATGATGCTTAGATGTTATTTGCTTTGAAACAGCATGTAAGTCATTCATGAAGTTGGGAGTTTTGGCTACGGTTTTTAATGAATCCGCATCAGAGATATAAAATACATTACAAAGTACAATCAAGCACTAAAAAACACATTCAATAATATTTACATAATATTAATAAATATTAAATTTTAATAAAATATAATATTTTATTATAATATAATATTATTTACATTTTTAAAATGTATATATTTTATTTTACACTGTATTCTATATATGTTCTTTATAAATATATTGATAAATTTGAGGGAAGATATTATATACATTGTTCTTTTTATATATTAACAAAAGTTATTAATAATAAAATATTATTAATAATTATTATTAAATTTTTGATTAAATATTCAAATATTATTGATTATAGTTATTTACTTTTTTAACGATATCAATTCGAGAAATGTAAGTCTTCATTAATTCAAAAGTAGCTAAATGTAATTCCCCAAAGTAAAAAGAGTCCAAAAGCTCTGGGATTTTTTCACAGGCGAAATATGCGAGTAAATGAAGAGAAATACTTTGAAGTTTGCTTTGTTTGAATTCAGGATCATTTTTGGTGATTTCAGTAATAATTGTAATAATTCTATATATATCTGAGTAAGTTAAACCAAGAAGATCCCAATTTCTTGGAATTAATGGTTTTTTGAGTGTATCTTGCCATTTTAAGACACCTTCATCTTCAATTTCAGGTAATTCCCATTCTTCCTCTACGTTTTCGGAAGGGTTTTGGTATTTGACTGGATTTGGATTAACAAGATGCAATAAAGTGGTTAATAGAATTAAAGCTTCATGTTGATTAAGCGATAATACTTTAGAATACTCTAAGGCGTTTAATAGGGCTATTTTTACATCTGACTTTACAGCTAATTCAATAAGTTCCGGTGAAGACGTCAAAAGCCGGCGAATTCCCCTCAAACCTGGAACAACTAAGTCAGTAGATTCTTCAAGTGTAGTCTCATCTAAAAATATGGATATTAATAGTTTAAAGAGTCCAGAGGACACTAAAGTTTCCGAAATAGAGTTGTGTATAGATAATGCGGAAAATAAGCTGACTATAGAGTAATTTATCTTTGAATTATTGTAAGTTTGGAATAATTTGATTAAAAATGATATTGAACCCGTTAATTGAACAAATTCTACAGCATTTGGTTCATAGCGGCATATACTTGTAAATGAATTAATAGATAGCACTAAAATTAAAGGTTTATTGTGTATTTTAGTATTTAGTAGCATATCAAGTAAAGGTGATAGCATTACACTAAACTTTCTACAAATAGCTGGGTCATATTCTATAAGGAGATTATTTACTGTTAATATTAATGTTTCCATAAGTTTAGGAGGTAAATTTTCGGCATATTCTAATATGTGCATAAATACAAGCTGAATATCTTCATCACAAAATAATGCTACATTGGGTACATATAAGCTTAAATTTCCTATGGCCATAATCATAGAACGTAAAGATTTTGTAGCCTTAATGGAATAAGACCCATCATATTTATATAAATTTTGACACAGTATTTTGGGTGCTCCAAGTTCTCCAAAGAGTTTTTTTGCAAAATCTCTTTTATAGCATAAATTGCAAATGACAATAGACGCTGCATTAGCTATATCGTATATTATTCTATTTTCTGCATTTTCAGATAATGCATTAGCGGAAGATTGCTTTGAAGTTATATCAATACTACTTATTTTCGAGGAAGAAGCTTGAAACAGATTTTTTTTATTTCCTGTCGATGAATATTTTAATACAGAGACAATCATTTCGAATCCTTTTTTATTGTGGAATTCCGTAAACGTATTTTCATTAAAGGAGCTTATTTTAGCTAGCGTCAAACAAGAATTTGTAATTACTGGTAAATCATTGTCTCCAAAAGCATTTACTTTGATACATTTATTGACAACGCCAATAATAGCGTGTAAAACTTTAACTAATAATGAATCAGTTTTATATCCGTCACTTAAGCTACTTATTAGGTACAAAGAATCACGCATCACTTCATAATTAAGGTTGGTTTGTATAAGTTGATATAGGCGCTGAAATGTAGACTTTTCTCTCAAGAACTCTGACCAATTTTCATTATATAGGAAACGCATAGTTTTGAATAATGTAGAAAGGAAGTTTTCCGAGTAAATGTTTTTTTCGCAGTCAAACCATAGATGCAAAAGTTCAGTCATACATTCGGTATTTATAAATAATTTATTAGGAATAGCGCAATTCTGCAGTAACTGTAAGAAAGGATTAATTGTAAGATCATTGTCTGATACTTGGTCTGGCGATAATTTGAGACTTTTGCGAATTAAAAATTGCTGAGGTTGTGCTACTCTGGCATTCACAGTTTGCCGTGCTCTACTAAGCAAGTGTACTATGAGATTTGGGCAATCATCAATTTTGGTAAAAAATCTTGCGACGTCTGAGTACTGGGTCAATGAATTGGCAGTTTTTACTATTTCTTTTGACATGTTGAAGTCTGTTTGAGTTTTGAGTGCGTTATGAATCATTTCTGGTACCACTGATTCAATTATATTAGTCAAATTTTCGGGTGTTTTGAGCAATAATTCAATGCATTTGCATCCATACAACAGTTCAAACTTATCAAAATTTGGGTTCACAGAAATCTTCCCAGTGGGAGACACTGCGAGATCTGTGCTATTAAATTCCTTCAGGTCTTCCTCGGTAAGAATAAACTTTGTGTTTGATAGTTGAGAAGTTTTTTCGCAAATAAAACTGAATGGCTTCAATAAGTCGGGAGAATTCCTCAGATTCAATTCTTGACCGGCTTTCTCTTTATATATAAAAGATCTGTATATTTTTAGTAAAGACATCTCAAAAGCGGGACTTTCTTGTAGCATTCTCTTTAATTGGTCGACATGAGGTGAGAACTCGTTATTTGATTCCCTGTTTAGTTGAGCAGTAGCTTTGTCTAAATCCTCCAATAAATCCGTAAAATAAGGTGTATTAGACAATGAATTAGCCTTTCCTTCATTACACTCTATGGCAAAAAATAAATCCGTAGCTTTAATAGCTATGGAACTATCAGTTAACATTTTTTCGTAATATTGTTGTAAAAGAATTTCCGGTATTGTATTTGCTGCACGCGCACAAGCATCAGATGATGCATTAGCAAGGTTAAGTGTTGCGTCTAATGTGGCTTGTAATGCTACATCAGATAAGTTTTTATCTTCTAGAACTAATTCAATGCATTCTATTGATCCATTCAGCTTTTCATTCAGTAAATTGTTGCATTCGGGTATTTTGCTTAATGAAATAATATAGTACATATAACTTAATTGTAACTTCTCTTTCTCCTTTTCAGACATAGATGATTGATTCAGTGTTATGATAAAACTCTCGTCTATCTAAACATATTCAATAATTTTGACATTTAATTAATTATGCAACTTTAAATATATAAAATAATTTAATTATTAATATATATAAAGTATATAATAATTTAATTATATATTTATATATTATATATATATTCATAATATAAATATTTATATATATAATATAATTATTTATATATATAATATATTAATCATATAATTCTATTATGTATAACACATATAATAATCTAACTATAAATATATGTAGCATGTATATAAAAGTTAAATTGTAAATAAACATAACATATATAAAAATAATCTAATTATATATATATATATATATATATATACATATACATATACTTATTTATTTTTATATTTAAATTTATACTAAATTTGAGCTGAGATATTTATTCATAAATTGGAAGTAATTAACATGTGAGCGCACATATCTTTTATTACATTTATTATTATTATTTTTTTTTTTTTTAATTGAACATAATTGTGCAACATAAAGTAAATAAATGTTTTAAAATATTTCACCTCAGAATGATTTATATCTAGATTTTCAAAATGACCAAGTTCGATAGCTTTAGACAATACATCCAATGTATTATACAGTGGACATCCCGTTAATATATTCAGCAAATTATTATAATTTTCTGCAGTATTAAGTTTGTTAGAATGCTGCATCAACTGCATTAATACAGCAATAGAATCCTCAATCATCTTTGGGTTATCCTTATCTTTTTTCATTGCTGAGAGGATAGTGTTGTATATGCCTTCATGTGGATTCTAAAATGATAAATCTTTGAATTAACTCAAATAAGTGTTTATAAAACAATACAATTATGTGCTTATACATGCTTCACATAGCAATTTTTACTTATACCAGGAATATGTATACAATTTATAACGGTTTTCTATATATGTATATTTATATATATATATATATATATATATATATATACACGTATACATATACACATATATATACAAATGTATATATACATATATATATATATCAATTAATTATAATGAAAAAGTATAATTACTTGATAATCGCCTTGAATATTTGGCATATTAAGAAGTTGGTGAACGTTCTTTTCGGACTTTTCTGCATATGTTCGCAAAAGGGAGACAATAACACTATTTTTTTCAGAGTCATTAGTGGAATTAAGCGTATTTACAAAATTATTATACAATTTATATTTATTGATAGTATCTTCAGTGAAATTAGACATGGATTCAGACTCTAACGCGATATTCAATATTTTATGAGCATTAGATACAAATACAGGATTTTTACTTAGAACAGACTCGCTATCAAGGTTTTGCACCATATACGGTATGTAATTTTTAAATAGAGATACTCCGTGTCTGGAATCACCGAATTTTTCCGCAATGGTTCGAGCTAATGAAGATATCTCGGCGTTCATATTTGAATCTTTCATTTGTTCCTCAATAATCAAATCAGTTACGGTATCAAAAAACTCTGGTAGTTTTGCATAAGTGGTTTCTACATTAGAGATATTACTAGACAAGAATAACTTCAATTTAGGAAGTTGACTATGAAGGAAAACCTTCCTTTTTTCTGGTTGAGTTTTTGCAATTTTGATACAATCCTCTAAAATTGATGCCACGACCGTCTCCCCTCCAATTATTTGTAAAATGGTTCCCGCTGATTGCATTAATTTAGCGTTATTAGGGTATTTTTGAACAAAGTTATTTACAACTGAAACTATATTTTCGGACTTTAAGGCTTCCTCATCTTGATGGGTAACTATTTGCTCTAAAATACGAAGTGCAGTAATACAAGTTTCGTCATCGTAAAGAGAAGGATTATTACAGATTTTTAATAGTGAAAATACTAATTTTGCTCTTTCAGGTGAAGCTAATATTTTATCTTTCCCGTTTGTGGTAGAATTGATTATTTTATCCAAACACATCACCAAATTAAGGGTAATTACTGGATCAGTATTCATATTTTTATTTATATCAATTATGAAACTTTCAACTTTTATTTTTTCATTTAATAAATCTAGAGACTGGGTATCCAAATTCGAGTATATTTTCTCTATAATTTTGGAGATTCCACTTTTCTTTGCTTTATTCTCTGCATCAATTGGATATTCGGAAACTAAATTATTTGAAAACTTCTGGAACTTCTCATTTAATAATGTAGGATAATTATTCCGTAATTGAGTCATAAAAGTTACACAATCTTCCGCCAATTCGGGATCATCGTACATATTTTGATGTACTGTTTGTTCATATGCGGCAAAATTACGGTCCACAAATTCTGAAGTCAAATAATTTTGATTATCCGAATGAACCACTCGATTTAAAGCTGATGCTACTGTTAATAAAGTTTGTCTCCTCATATTCATTCGAGTAATGTTCTCAGAAGTTTTCGGCATCTCTGCGCCTTTGAAGTCAACATTTTCTTCTGCTATATTTATTAAACGAGAATGAATATCAAAGTTTTTGATGTGATTTACACCAACACGTGTCCTTGAAATAGCATCCACTGAATTTGCCAGTAAGTTTGTCAAAATGTCTCTTTCATGATCGCTAAATTCATTACTTTTATCTGCTATAGAGTTTAAAACTAAACCAAGCCGATACATCACAGCACACCGGATTCCTTGATTTATCTCTAAATACTCATTCAATAACGTTAAATTTTCCCTCAGTGTTTCGAAATTTTCCTAAAGGAAAAAAAATATTTCTGCTTTCTATAAATTTTTTTATCTGTAAATCTTATTCATTTTTTCAACTGTAAATTACGTTTAACACAGGTTTATGTAGTTCAACTTTGTCAAGCTTTGTTAGTTCAAAATAAATAGCAACGTAAACTAAACTCAAACCAAAGCTTTATTTATAAATATAAATAAGTAAATAAATTCAATACGTAACAGTAAATATAGGTGATTAGACCCGAAAATGCAATTTGATTCCAATCACGCCTGGTCCAATGCCAAAGACAATGTTTCTTACATTTGTTGCGCCATGTCTGCTACTATAAAATGGGGTTTGACGTCGTCTCAGAGTATCATTTGCTTTCTTACAGTAACAAGAATACAATATAACATATACAAAATGATGAAACTTGTAAGTATTATTAATATCATTTAGTAATGATTTGGTAAATTGAAGAATTGTAGATTATTTTAAATTCAAATACAATGCTCAATACTTATTGTATCAATAGCATCCCACTAAACCAAAATTATAACTAAAATACAACAAATGTAAATAGGCTGGTAATTTTG